>MUZC01000230.1:365470-457469 GCA_002072015.1 Radix auricularia | reverse complement strand
GTTGGTATTGCCTTGTAGAACTCTCTACAGCTTTCATTGGCCATTGTATAAGTTGGTATTGCCTGGTAGAATTGGTGTTGTTGTTTTTTTTTAAAGTCCCATAACCTCTTTTTTTTGAGGTCGTAGGGGATTCTAATGTTTCCATAAGAACATTCTCGGGCTTGATAGACACTGGCGGCGCCCATCCCTCTCCAGGTCAGCGGAGGACTCTCTTAGTGTTAGTCATTCATTTCTCAAGATTTTTATGGTGGCTTTTCGTGGGCTCGATCCCACGCCCCTCATCTTGGGAGGCGAGCGCACTATTGACTTCGCTACCATTCCCCATTGTATAAGTTGGTATTGCCTTGTAGAGCTCTCTACAGCAGAGCAAGTAATGGGTCACTGAGCTTGACCCATGACCCATATGACCCATCAAGTTCTCGACCCAGACCCATCATGACCCATGACCCATTGAAACAAATTTTGGCGAAATAAAATATATCAAATTAAATCAAACATGGGACATATTAAAATTGTTTAAAAGTAAAATATGCTTCAACAAACTACGAAATTTAAAGCAATACACAATACACAAACAAACCATAGAGTTTAATTACGGAGATTGAGCATAATAGAACATAAAATTAAATAATCAAATTAAATTAAATTGAAAAATTAAATAATTGAATTAAATAATAATTAAATTAAATTAAATTATAAATAAATTGGCAAAATCGCTGTAAGTGTTTCACATAGAATTTTCTATACAAATGGATGGAACGGCACGTATTGTTTTTGTCGCAAATAAAAAAAAATCGCGCAACGACGGGTTTTTTTCAGAGTCAGGCGGAAACTAAGGATGGGTCGTGGGTCAGGGAGCATTGACCCATGACCCATTTGACCCATCCAATTTTGCGACCCATTTGACCCAATGACCCATTGACCCATTACTTGCTCTGCTCTACAGCCTCCATTGGCCAGTGCAAGGAAGTAACAAATCTTGACATTAGGTTTGTCAAATTGCTTCTACACTTTACAGTTTTTATTATTTACTTCCCAGCAACTTAAGGATTTTAAATTTTAGAAACAATGTTATTGAATAAAAAATAATTTTTGGACTTGGCTTATTCTGAGATTAAATATTCCTCCGCTTCCCAAAGATATTCAAATCAAAATTAAAGTCATTTTTATTTTTCAAATAATTACTGATGATGAAAAGAATATATGCAAACATGAAATGTACTTCTATTTGATACCGGGCAATTTTTATTTCTTTAGTATTAGTAGTTATTTGAAAAATTAAAATCTTCATACTGAAGAAAATATTGCTTTTAATAAGTTTAATTATTGAAAGTTATTTCAAAGATATGTTTTTGTACCAAAAATTAACTAATTTTTTATGTTAAAAAATGTAAAAATATCATTTTGTGAGATGTGTCTTGCTGATGGTCAATTTTTTATTGTTAAAATATGATTTTATGAGGTGTCCTCTGGTAGGACATTTTTTAGTGTTAAAATATTGATTAGCTTGCCCATTATTTGTTCACCTGCTCAGGTGTAGGTCATATCAACAGCTGTTATGTTGGGTCTTGTGTCCTACTGTAGACATGCTAATATTTGTGGTTCATGCGTCCATTTACTGTAGACATGATAATATTTGTTGGTCGTGCATCTATTTACTGTAGACATGATAATATTTGTGGGTCGTGTGTCCATTTACTGTAGACATGATAATATTTGTGGGTCATGGGTCCATTTACTGTAGATATGATAATATTTGTGGGTCGTGGGTCCATTTAATGTAGACATGATAATATTTGTGGGTCACCACATCCTTCTGTACACATGCTAATAATTAAGTACAGTTTGTTCACTTGTGCAGCTCATAAGAGCTAAATGTTAAATATATTCCATTGATCTCAAATTTTGATACAATGCATAGTTAGGTGACACGAATCTGTGTTCAAAATTTCAGCTCGATAGCATCACGGGAAGTGGGTCATTTTTTACTTTTGTTTTTCCGCCGGACCGACGAAGAGGTGACGGTGAAGTTAATATAAGGGATTTAAAAAGAGTATGTGACAGAACACCACAAAAATACAAACATGTCAAGGAAAAATCAAACAAACAAAAGATTAAAAAAACTAATAGCAGTATAAAGGTAGCACAGAGGGTTATAAAGACTAAGGTTAGAGTGGGTGGGGCATGGTTGTAACCAAGAAAAAAATAGTTTTACACTTCATTATGAAAAAAAAAATATTCTGAGAGTAAAATAAACTTGTGCTCCAGTTAACAACTCACTGAGTTCTAAAAAATCACATTATTCTATATCATCATAAGGAATAAGTGAGTTATTTTTAGCATCTATAAGTCAATGTTTTTGATATTCATCAGTATGTACATTATCTGTCCTACATGGGCAGTTAACATATCATATATCGACTGTTTGTAATAAATCTCAGCTGCTGTTTATTTTGTCATCTTTATCTGACCACATCCTCATCCATTTTCTTAAGCTCAGGTTTTTTTTAATGTACACTAATGATATTGATCTTCATTTGTGGGATAGTCTTGTTTGCAAAACCCTCGTAAAAACAGATGTTGTTGAGTTTTTTAAGTCTCAGCAGCATTCAGCTGAAGAGTGACTTAAACATACCAGTCAAGTAAAAGTAGAAATACTTTGTAGAGAAGGTGATTACAAATAGGATTGTATTGTGCCTGTGTTAGCTTTTCCGTCAAGTGTACAAGGACATCATTGGGTTGTGCCTGTGCCAGCTGTTTTATCAAGTGATTATTGTACAAGGACATCATTGGGTTGTTTCATGGAGCAGGGGTCTTCAGGGAATTTGATATGATCAAAGCTGTTTCCAGTTAATTCTTTTTCTTGGTCACTTGGTTTCCTGGAATCCCATTTCTTGGAATCAGCAGTTGTTGACAGCAGACTTGGAGTACAAGTTCATTTGAATCAACATTCAGAGGAATCTAATTTAAACCCGGCAACCAATGAGTTTGGAATCTTTCACCTTTTAAGTACTTATTTCAAGACTTGAAACATTGCGTCATGTCCTGGTGGTCCTGGATATTTTGTCCTGTTACACTCGTAAGTTTTTTGAAACTTGGAAACAAGCAAGGGAAATAAATCAGTCCCCTTCCTCTTTTTTTAAAACGTCTTGAAATGGATTACGGCATTTGTTTAATTAAAAATATTTGGGAACTAAATTTTTTTTTTTTAATTTATGTTTTAAGTCTTGGTTTAATTTTTATTTCTTTATTATTTTGTTCATGGAACTGTTGTCAAAAGTTAGATTTATTTCATCATTGGCAATGAGGTAAAGAAATTCTTTAGGCGGAACCTTTTAAAACATTTACTATTTAGACCATTCAGTGATGGCAAAGAAAAAAAACTCTGGAAGTTGATTGGTAGAATAATAACAAATGCTATAATAGAAAGCTATAACACGATGTCAATGAAAGTTTTTTTTTAAAAAGGAAGTTTTTAAAAAGTAAGCTTATTGCAAGTTAACAGGCAATAATAACAACACCAAAAGAAAATAATGCAAATTAAGGCAATGCCGATGATGAAAACCAATGTACCCGTTGAGGGTCGGGTTACTCCGAAGCGACCGTTTCGTCCCCTCAATTAACTAGCAACGCTGTTGAGCGGTGCCGGTTTAGGGCCAGGAGCGCCAGTACGGAATAGCAAAAGGTGCCGCTAGGAAACGCTTTTGGTCGCCAGTTCTGAGAAAACCTTCCGGTGGGGGTTAAACCCCAAGTAGGTCAGTGATGACCCCACGCTTTGCGGCGATCTAAACCATTGAGACTCGTAAGCTCTGCCGTGGTGGCGCCAGAGTGATACTATGTTGATAGCGAGTCACAGTAGGAAATTCCACACCTCCCTCGGGAGGCACACTTTAGTGGGAGGTGTTTTCGACCTAGTGTCCTGGACGCCCTGGCGGCCGCTTGTAGCAGCGACCGCTCCGGGGGGGGGGGGCTTCTCAGTCTTTACGTCCCTTAGGGGGCCAGAGGGCTGTGGGGGTTACCCGGGAAGCCCCATGAAGAGCGCAGGCTCGGGACTGCTGATTTTCTTCCACATGTAGGATTTGACATGAGTATGACCTTTGACCTACTAGAGAAGTAAACTATGATCTTGTAAGTTTGTCCAATGGAATCCGAAACCAGTCATTCATTTTAGAATCCAGTCATTATTGGTGTTATTTATTTGCTCAGTAACCAAACTATGTTTATTTATATTTACGTGTACATTTGTCTATTTATTTGACATCCCGCACAAGCAAACATCAATCCTAGTGAAAAGTTTAAGTAAATTTTGATGGCACCGTTTAGGCATCTGTACTTACTGAATACTAACTATTAAATATCGGTGTTAATTAAATATTATTATGCATGCCTTTGTGTAACAGAGCACAGATAATCTCCAAATAAATTTTTTTAAAGTTAGGAATTAAAATTAATAACTGATTATTACAAACAATTAAGAATTGATATTATCCCGAAAAGTTTTTACAAGTTTAATTAATAGCTTAACTTCCTTCAGTGTATTTTTTTCTCCATTGAAAATGCTTTTGTAACACATAAAACTAGGGTTGGTAACAATTATTTAAAATTTAATTTTTAACCTTTCAAAAATTAAAGCCAAACATCTCAAGGAAAGTAACAAAAACAAGTAATTGATTTTTTTTTGTTTCATTGAGTTATTTCTCCTGTCTCATAGACAGAAAAATAATGTTTTGAACTTTTTTTTACTGCTATTGACTATTGTACTATGTTCCTCAGCGATATAGATCCTGTGATCTGGGCCATTATATTGTTTATTATTTATTTTTTTAATAAATTGAAAAAATATATATATTTTTTAAATTTTTAATCGAATTTTTATCGATTAAAATTATTTTAATTGATATTTAAACTATATAATTTTTAACTATTAATCAAGAAATTAATCCGTAACCCTAATAAAACACTTTATAGTATAGATTCACTAAAACAAAACTACATTTATAAATTGTCAATCTTATTTAAAATTAAAAACCTTAAGTCATTGTCATGGTTTCTATAACGGTAATTTCTTAATTTAGCGCAAATTATTTTTATATAGCAAAAAAATAAACGGTAATTTCTTAATTTAGCGCAAATTATTTTTAATTTGCGCTAAATTAAGAAATTACCTCTATAACTATTAATGCTCGTGGTATTTTTTTGCACATTTTTATATATTTGATGGATGCGTTAGTGTGACAAAACACTATAGGATTTATTTCCTATTATATAATCCTTCTTGTAAACCTCTGAGGTATTCGTGTAACCTTTTGTTTGCCGTCTTACATGGCCCTATATCGCTCCGAAGTGGCTATTCGGACCTGGGTCCCAATAGCCTACGACCGCTATTGGGACCCGCTTGGCTTATTAAACGATAATTTTATAAAGTTTACTTTATAAATTTTAAAAGACCAATGGCGTTCGAGTCTTCCTGGTCTCATCGTTCGTGCGATGGACAGCTGATAATTAAGTCTGAGGTTCGGTTTTCGGATGAGGAATCTTTATTTTTTTTATTTTATTTTTTTTAATTTTTTTTATTTTTTTTTTGTATTTTTGTTTGTTACATGAATTAATTTTTAATATTTTGTTCATGATTTAGGTTTAGGGATAGGTTTTAGGGTGTGGGTTAGGTTTAGTGATAGTGATAGGTTTTAGGCTTAGGGTGTGGGTTAGGTATAGTGATAGGCTGATAGGTTTTAGCGGGTGTAGATTAGTTTTAGTGATAGGTTTTAGGGTTTGGGTTAGGTTCAGTGATAGGTTTTAGGGTGTGGGTTAGGTTTAGCGATGAAATTAACAACATCATTTTAATTACTAGCCACACTAATACTAGTACATTGTACTACACTGTCACCAGCGCTGGCTCCGAATACACTTTTATATAACAGAACCCGTCCGGGTCCGTATATCAATCATACGCTATACGGACCCAGGTCCGAATAGCCGCAGCCATATCGCTCAGTTCACCGTGGTTGGTCTCGCATGCGTTGTTCAGTGACCGGTTGACTATCAGTGGGCAGTGGAGATCACATGGCACTGTAGTCATCCATGGGTCGAAGGGGGTTTTATGGGTTAGAGTGGGGCACGGGCGCCACTTTTTTTCCTTTAGAGGCAGCGCATAGGGCATGAGACTGGGGGGAAACGCCTCGACATCAGAGCTGTACACACAAGTTTGAAGTCTTGACTAATAAAAATGTTCATCAGTTTTTAACCTGCATTCTTCCCACTCCGTCATTTCATGTAGTTCTACTTTTGCACACCATTCAAAGATTATCCTTTTAATAATAACACGTGATATATAAAATTACATGCCTTGTCCTAATGCCCATCTTTTTACCTTTAAACCACCACCCCCACTCCCCGCCCCCACTTTTGTAATTTTGATTCAATTTTTGTTTCGTAAGGGACTTAATCTTGGTGAAAATTTTCATCTAGCCAATTGTCTTACAATTGATTCTTGCTATACTTTCTGTGCCATGCAATACTTATTGTGCCATGTAATACTTACTGTGTTACTGTGCCATGTAATACTTACTGTGCCATGCAATACTTACTGTGCCATGTAATACTTACTGTGCCATGCAATACTTACTGTGCCATGTAATATTTTCTGTACCATGTATTACTTTCTTTACCATCTGTAATACTTACTGTGCCAGGTAATACTTCTTGTACCTTGTAATTATTTATGTCCTATAAGTTTTAAACACGATGGAACTTGTAAATTGAAAATGAAAGCCCGCGATACACACCACTAGATCTAATGAACCGCGACAAGAAAGAGGGTTGAGGGGGATGGTGCTCTGATGGGTCAAAACTCACTGATTGTATGCAGATCTTCCCCCGCCCCGCAATGTACAATGAGAAAACGTTCCCATTTTGGACATCAGCTCCCACACAAAACATCCGCAGTCTTGCCACAACAAACTTCGTGTGTCTATGAGTACCATGAGATCAGGAGGCCACATCACTCTATACTCTAAAGGATAAAAAAGTAGGCATTTTATTGTCTCCTCCCCCCTCCCTCCTAGTCATGACATACATCCCTTAACTATGAATATCTACAACCGTGGAATTCTTATGTAGGCCGATTTCCTCACAGACCTCATATAGAAATGTCCATGGTCCATAGACAAACACCACTACTGCCTCGTGTATCTACAACTTTCACACAAACTCTATATAGAAATGTCCCAACAGATATACCCTAGTACATACCCCATAGCTGCCTCGTATATCTTAAACTTCCACACAAACCCTACATAAAAATATCCATACATTACTTCCTCGTATACCTCCAAGTTCCGGTTTGAAACAGTGCTACGGTATTACCGTAGTCTACATTGCTGATCTCTAGATCCGATTCACCTTAAATCATTGAGCCATCAAGTTGTTTAACAAACAACTTGACCCTGGGATGCACTGACGCGAATCTGGCCAAAACGTTTTATTTGTGGACGTTTCCACTGGTGACTGGCGCTCTTTGTGGTCATGGGCGTGTAGAATAGGGGGTGAGGTCGGGAGTGCGTCCATAGGGTAAGCACCCGGTTCCGAAACCAAGAAGTGTTTTTAAAATCAACGTCATTGTTATCCAAGTAACGCTAAAACTGATATGCGATAAGTGATGGCTTTAAAGAAGGCTAGCTATTAAATTAGGTAGGGTAGTGAGGTAGCGAGGGATGAGGGGGGTTGCATGGAGTACATATATTCCCGGGCGCCAATGTACGGGTGACTCAAAATGAGGCTTACAATGTCAAATAATTAGTGATAAGAGTAATATATGAATTAAACAGAGGGGAGCCAATGGTATAGTTTGTTCCCGTGAGTAACATATCATACGCATATGGGGTGGGGGATGGAGGTGAGTCTGAAAAGCAAGAAGACATCTAAGTCTAAGCAATGAGCGTATCGCTAAGAAGTCTTCCTACTTCGTGAACAAACAAAAATATGTTTTTTTAGAAGGAAAAAAATTGTATCTCCACGAATCTCCACCCCCTGAACCAACCCAAACCAACACTTATTTCATCTCCCCTCCTTTTCGTATTTTCAGATGTTCAATAGATTACTTTTATGAAAAATAAAATTAGATGTGAAAAAAAAATATTTTTAAAAAACAACACATTTTTATAAGTGGACTTAAAAGAAGAAAATAAATTAAAACTTATAAGTTCAATTACTTTGATTTAATATGACTAAAAGCGGGCGCGTATGAGGTTTTATATAGTCTATGCAGTTCACTCATAGATTTCTCTTTTGCCTTTTAAATGATAAATCTTTAATTTTTATACCATACACCTATCTTTGTGGTGTATTTCTAAATTAGAATGGGATTTTGAAGCACCCGTCCCTCGTTTTAGTCACATTAAATCAATTTACTAGAACTTATAAGCTTTAATTTATTTTCTTCTTTTTAGTCCATCTATAATAACGTGGCTTTAAAAAATCTTTTTTTTCCTCTATTTTTTTTTTTAATCTTTAGTCCAATTATAAAGAAATTGGTTGTAAAAAATATTTTCTTATCTCTATTTATTTTTATACAAGGTAAAATTTTGAAATCTCTAGGACTATCAGAAGTGGTTAATGTTTTCTTACTGACTGAACTCCCCATAGCGCCTGTACTATATGGTAATCTCACCTGTGTGAGAACCGTTGAATTGTGTCACATGTCGGGCAGCCTTGTAAGTAACCTTACCAGGAATAGTAACAATGTTCCATCACGTGACGGCTGCTGAGATTTGAACCATGACCTGTCAGTTCATGTGAGGGGGGTGGGGTGGGGGCCTCTACCCGGATACAGTCGGAGATTATTCTGACATCGGTAGAACTAAAACCGTTTCCCCGACTGTGAAGGCCGGGTACCTGGGAGTGGTGACGTCTGTGTCGTGTGTTGGGTGGGGATCTCAGGTTGGCCTTACAACCGTAATGACACGCTTGACTGATCGCTGGGCCGCACACTTGACGGTTGGCTTTATTTGGGATCTTACATCAGGAGCTGACCCGTGGCAGACAGAACTAAACACTACACCATATGTTGTGGCCAGTGTGGCGTAGTTACTTAGTCTACTTGATTTGAACACCTTACACCGCTTCTGTGGCGCAGTTAGTTGACGTGGTGTAGGTCTATTTAAGTGTGGGGCAGTTCAATTCATTCAGTTTTCACTAACATCTGGATTTATTCAGCGGTGCAGAAGATTCTGTAAATTCACACTAAAGGTAGGCCGGCTATGAAATATTTACTTAAAATTTTTTTTTAATTAAAACTTGTGGATTTGTGAGTGATTACGTTGGTTGAGACCGTGGAATCTACAACTATTCTAGAATATGCATCTTCTGTATGGGACCCATCCATTAAAGAAAGCATTAATAAATAGAACAAATTCAAAAAAGAGCTGCCATTCATTATTGGATAATATTCAATCAAAACTGACAAGAGTAACACCATTGGCATTGGTTAAATCATTAAACCTTGAAACACTAGAGGATAGAAGAACCAAGAGTAAAGTTGTAATTGTATATGAAGCAATTAATTCTAATTTAGAAATACAACCCTCAGATAGACATAATTTGACATAATGTCAATAATGTTAAAAACACTTTTCTTATTCTGTATGAACTGTATGCAAGAACAAACAATACAATTTTTCTTTCTTCCCGTCAAGTATTCGGAGTTGGAAAGGGTTGCCTGAAGAAACCAAGAAAGCGAACACTTTATCAACATTTAAAACTCTAATAAGAATGCAGGACTAAACATAAACCATAGTTAAAGAGTATGACCATGGCGCAATAATCTTCTGTATAGAAAGAGCGTCTGTAACAGATAAGACTGAGTAGACTGGCAATGGTCGTAGTGTAGGGGTGGTGGTGAGTGGAGTTAGTTCCCGCCCCTTGTCATTTCATTGAATTGATGAGTTGACTTCATAAATGAAGTCACGCAAATCGTGGCCAATCGCCCAATATTACGCCACAACGATGTCTATGAGCTTGTTTCAAATCACTTTTTGGGGTATTATTTAAGTATGTATTTAGTATTTAGTGTAGGCTGCACTCTAATATCCTTAACACGCGGAAAGTCATTTAAAGTTGCTGTTTTGATGTGACCTCACATTAAACTTCCCCGCGTCACACATCGTCACCCCAGGGGCGGTATGTCATTTATGGACGGTCCCTAACAGACGGATCACATCTTGCTGTTGCTTGTTGAAGACAGTTTGCTGATCACTTGTTACTGATGTCATCGATGACTGATGGGCTATCAGTTATTTGAAGTCAGCATTTATATTTATACAGTCATTTCATTCATACTCATACAGTCATTCTGAAAAAATTTCAGAAATTTAGTGGCATGACTTATGTAATGTAGCATAAGTATAAGCCTACCCACATACCATATGTGGTCAATCCCTAAATTTCTTTTTTTTTACAACATACGCATATAAATATAGCACATGGGATCTATCTCCAATTATTGGATTTTACTCACGCACCAGATGTGGTTTAATCAGTCTAATTCCTACCTATCATATTTCATACATCGGCATGCGGTCTAAGCCTAGGCTTTACACGTATCTAACTCAGTTCGCCAGGTTCACCTCCAATCAGTTTTGTTAGACCTGTAACATCTACCTCGCTGGTAGGCTTAGATAGACCTGTAACAATTGTACAAGACTGGTAGGCTTTGATAGGTCTGTAACATCTACCTCGCTAGTAGGCTTAGATAGGCCTGTAACATCTACCTCGCTGGTAGGCTTAGATAGGCCTGTAACATCTACCTCGCTGGTAGGCTTTGATAGGCCTGTAACATCTACCTCGCTGGTAGGCTTAGATAGACCTGTAACATCTACCTCGCTGGTAGGCTTTGATATGCCTGTAACATCTACCTCGCTGGTAGGCTTTGATAGGCCTGTAACATCTACCTCGCTGGTAGGCTTTGATAGGCCTGTAACATCTACCTCGCTGGTAGGCTTTGATAGGCCTGTAACAATTGTACAAGACTGGTAGGCTTTGATAGGCCTGTAACATCTACCTCGCTGGTAGGCTTAGATAGACCTGTAACATCTACCTCGCTGGTAGGCTTTGATAGGCATGTAACATGTACCTCGCTGGTAGGCTTTGATAGGCCTGTAACATCTACCGTGCTTGTAGGCTTAGATAGGCCTGTAACAATTGTACAAGACTGGTAGGCTTTGATAGGCCTGTAACATCTACCTCGCTGGTAGGCTTTGATAGGCCTGTAACATCTACCTCGCTGGTAGGCTTTGATAGGCCTGCAACATCTACCTCGCTGGTAGGCTTTGATAGGCCTGTAACATCTACCTCGCTGGTAGGCTTAGATAGGCCTGTAACATCTACCGTGCTTGTAGGCTTAGAAAGGCCTATAACTTGTACCTTGCTGGTAGGCTTAGATAGGGTCCCTCGTCCCAAGGCAAAGATAAAGTAATAATTCTGTAATATTCTGATCTGCTCATTACAAAGACTTCTAAGTTGTCCAACTCCAACCTTAACTACTTAACATAAATGTTGTCAGTAGTACCATCCTACAACCTAAACTACTAGAAATAAGTGTCGTCAGACTAACGACCTAAAAACATAAACTTTCAGACCAGGGATCTCCAAACTACGGCCCGCGGGCCCTCAAATCCGGCCCCTGGAGTCCTTTTACTATTTTTACCTATAGTTAACCATAAAACTTAGTAGTTGGGGGTTAATAGTCGGCCCCGAAACTGATGTTTGACAGTTAATGCGGCCCTCCGGAAGAAAAGTTTGGAGACCCCTGATCTAGACAGAAGTGTCGTCATTATAACTACCTAACACTAACCTATTAGCGTTTACTAGACAGTCGTCAGTTTAACCACCTAACAGTAATCTAACAGGTAGCGCTTATATAGGTCACAGATGGAGTCGATCAACTATCGATCAGAGGCGTGTACGACCCGTACAGAAGGGTGGGCGAAAAGAGAGTGTAGTTTTCACTGGTTGAGAGTCATTGGGGTTTTCGTTTTTATAGAGTTAGAGGCGAAAAAATAAATGAGGGACTCATGAGGCAGTTAGGGTGGCACCAGATTGATTTGTGGCATAGATGAGAGGGACATCATACAACATAACCATCTTAGACAGGAAGTGAACCCTTGGAAACGTCTCCGCAGATATTATTTGTGTATTGATTAAACCCACACTTAAGTTACAGCAGGCAGCAATATGTCAATACAACCATGAACCTGGTCCACATTGTATTACACCACACCACCCCCACCTCCATTCTAACCATTAATCTCTCAGATTGTGCTGGCTTTAAACTCAGAGATTGTGGTAGTGGTAGGGGTTGAGTCTCACTGGAGGGAAAAAGAGAGAGGGCACGCGGCAATATTCCCTCTAAGTTACGTTGATTCATGAACCAAAAATAAACTTGTGCGCAAATGTCTGCAGCTTGCATTTTTCTTTACAAATTATTTATTCCAACAAACACACACAAATAATCCTTATTGAACCTTGCTGTGCGGTAACTGTAAACTGCTGCGCGGCATTCGAATGGTAGCGGCTGCGCAATGCGCAACCTCGCTGGTCGGCGGCCAGTGGCGTAGCTAGGAATTTGGAGGGGTTTGGGGGCACGGGGGGGGGCTTAACTTAACGTCTTTGTGGGTCCTACATATTTGGTGGTAGCGTAATATTTAATATTTAAAATTTCGGACACTCATTTGGGGGCTCGGGGGGGGGGGGACTTTCGAATTCCCCCCCTCCTATAGCCACGCCACTGTCGGCGGCACGCTCGGAGGTCGGGACATTAGCTGGACAGTCTTCCTGGAGTCTGCGGATAGCAAAGTCTTTTGGCAGAGGTGTTTGACAACGGATAGCAAAACCGTTGGGCATATGGAACGTGTCGCTTGGCTCTCTTGTAACGATTTTGAGAACTTTGGCATGTGGCTTAATTCAGGAGTTTTATTTGTAAGGATGCGTGGTATTGTTATCTCCAACTTACTCCAGAATCAACTCTTGAATGTATATCTCCCCAACACACTGCACGTATATTTTGTCTCGTATCGCACACCTACACACCGACAATTTCTTATTACTGAGTAACAACACTGTTGGAGATTTGACTTGGTGTCGTCCACATGGGTTTACATTTAGTGGGTTGTTTACATTTAGTTGGTTTGTTTACATTTAGTGGGCTTCTCTACATTTAGTGGGTTGTTTACATTTAGTGGGCTTGTCTACATTTAGTGGGTTGTTTACATTTAGTGGGCGTGTTTACATTTAGTGGGCGTGTTTACATTTAGTGGGCTTGTCTACATTTAGTTGGCTTGTCTACATTTGGTGGGCGTGTTTACATTTAGTGGGTTTGTCTACATTTGTTGGGCGTGTTTACGTTTGGTGGGCGTGTTTACATTTAGTGGGCTTGTCTACATTTGGTGGGCGTGTTTACATTTAGTGGGCTTGTCTACATTTGGTGGGCGTACATTTGGTGGGCGTGTTTACATTTAGTGGGCTTGTCTACATTTGGTGGGCGTGTTTACAAAAAAAAATGCATTTGGTGGGTTGTTTATATTTAGTGGGCTTGTCTACATTTGGTGGGCGTGTTTACAAATGGTGGTTTCGTTTAAATTTAGTGGGCTTGTTTACTTTTAGATTGCTTGTTTTCGCTCAGAATGATTTTTTTTACATTGGTTGGTTTGTTTACAAGTACATTTATTGGGTTGTTGACTTTTGTTTACATTTAGTTGCCTTGTTTACATTTGGTGAGCTGTTTACTTCTATTTTGGGTTGTCTACTTTTGGTGGGCTTTTTTTGCATCAAGTTGGTTTGTTTACATTTGGTGGTTGTATTGTTAACGTTTAGTGGGCTTGTTTACCCTCACCACTATTTGCCACCCTCACCACTATTTGCCACCCTCACCACTACTTGCCACCCTCACCACTATTTGCCACCCTCACCTCCCCTGCCGTCCATCTCTGTCCCCGCAGAACACTTGTAACAAGTGACGTGGGTTACTGTTCCCATATATGGCCGTTTCTCTCAAATTAAAATCATTTTCTCCCCCTTAACTAAACCGCATAGAATTTTGATAAGGTGAATAGTTTGTACTGTAAGCCACCGATCCATGAAAAGTTGATTTTTTTAAAAAAAAGTAAACACGCTGAATAAAGTAAACAACGTAAATGTTTTCCCGTGCCCCTAATCGTAAATGTCATTTTATGTCACGCTTGTGACACACAAACTGTCACAGTTTGATGTCATGCTAGTACGGCCCCGTGACGTCATCCACGCCTGTCAATACATACTCCCCTGGCTGTTCCTCACCTGATCGTTCATTGACACCATTGCACAAGGTATTGATGTGAGCGCACACGCGTGACTGACTGAATGGGCTGAATGATGCATCAAACATTCCGGGGCCCATACGTGTTTTATGTAGTCAGCCACTGTATAACTATACCCAGTGGCGTCGCTAGGGGGTGCGGTGGGGGTGGGACGCCCCGGGTGACACCATCAGGGGGGTGACGCCAGACCGTAAAATTATATATATTCCCGTTATGTGGCACTGGAAAACTCGAAGAATTTCTATGGGTTAAATCATGAGGAGGTGACACGTTGAGCTACCGCCCAGGGTGATAGCAACCCTAGTGACGCCTCTGACCACACCGTAGTGTTACAATAAGGTTCAAGTCAAAGAAAACGAGAAAACATTTGTCCTTTTGTGTGTGGGGGGGGGGGAGAGGGGGAGGTCAAAATATTGCAACTTGCCTGTCAAAAGAAAAAAAAATCAATGATTCTCAACCTGTGCACGTTATATGCATCTGTGATCGCTACAGGAAACTCTATTTTATAAAAGGAAATGATTTGCTAGACATGTGTCAGATTTAAGGAATTTCCCCGTTTGTCGAAATTGATTTAAAGGGGTCGCCGATAATTGAAATATAATAACAACGTTGGGGACCACTGGTCTATAACTCGAGAATGGGAATCACTGGTAAAACTAAACAGATTCTAGGGGCCACTGCTACAAGTAACCAGGGGGGTTTGTCATGTTTACAAATCAGAGTGTACACAGTACATGTCCTATATATACTCTGTACACCTCTCTCGTGTCTCTTTGTACACATCGGACTTTTCATTGATATTAAATCTACAGTTTTTTGTTAAAAATATTCCAAGGATAAAACGTGCCACCCATTCAATAGACAAGATACGAAAACCACCAGATAACAAAACCACCAGATCACACAACCACCAAATCACACAACCACCACATAACACAACCACCAGATCACACAACCACCACATCACACAACCACCAGATCACAAAACCACCACGTCACACAACCACCACATCACACAACCACCACATCACACAACCACCAGATCACACAACCACCACATCACACAACCACCAGATCACACAACCACCAGATCACAAAACCACCACATCACACAACCACCAGATCACAAAACCACCAGATCACACAACCACCACATCACACAACCACCAGATCATACAACCACCAGATCACACAACCAATAGATCACGCAACCACCACATCACACAAACCACCACATCACACAAACCACCAGATCACACAACCACCACATCACACAACCACCACATCACACAACCACCACATCACACAACCACCACATCACACAACCATCACATCACACAACCGTCCAATCACACAACCACCACATCACACAACCACCAGATCACAAAACCACCAGATCACAATCCAACTGAGTTTCGAGTGGGTCCTGTTACAGTTACACATTTAACAATCTCTGATTATTGTCATTGTTGTCTCACCCCATGACATCCCTGCTATTCCAAATGCTTCCCCTCCGTTTTGTTCCTCCCCATTCCCCTTTACTGTCAGGCCCCGATCTTTCCATCCCCCTCCATCCTTTATTGTTGCTTCTCTCGACACTTTCTCTTTCATTGCTTTTCTCTGCAAAAGCACTTCTGAAAACATAATAACATTACTCTCTCACACATTATAACATTACTCGTACACACATTATAACATTACTCTTTCACACATTATAACATTACTCTCTCACACATTATAGCATTACTCTCACACACTATAACATTAATCTCTCACACATAACATTACTCTCTCACACATTATAACATATGAATATTACTCTCTCACACATAACATTACTCTCTCACACATTATAACATTATTCTCTCACACATTATAACATTACTCTCTCACACATTATAACATTACTCTCTCACATTATAACATTACTCTCTCACATTATAACATTACCCTCTCACACATTATAACATTACTCTCTCACACATTATAACATTATTCTCTCACACATTATAACATTACTCTCTAACACATTATAATACTACTCTCTCACACATTATAACATTACTCTCTCACACACTATAACATTACTCTCACACACTATAACATTACTCTCTCACACATTATAACATTACTCTCTCACGCACTATAACATTATTCTCTCACACACTATAACATTACTCTCACACACATTATTACATTACTCCCTCACACATTATTACATTACTCTCACACACATTATTACATTACTGCCTCACACATTATTACATTACTCTTACACACATCATAACATTACTCTTTCACACATGATAAAAGTATTCTAACACACGTTACAAATCAAACATGCCCTTGTATCGCAATAGTATACACTATTTTTATAACCAGTCCTGATGTTGATCCCATCACGCCAATCAATCGGTGACCTGATTATCGAGCTGTACTGAGTTTTCCAATCAGTTCAGTTAGCGATCTCCTCGATGCCGGAGTGGAAAAGGGGGGGGGTGGTGGGGTAACGATTCCATCAATCTCATTTTGGCAACCGGGCAGCCATTTCTCGTATTAAGGTCTCTTTGAAAGACTCGTCTGTTATATTTCTGGGTTGTTGGACCATTGTTGGTGTCAGCTCTGTGGAGCTGCTCAACGTTTAAATTGTTTTAACTAATTCATCGGGTGTCGTGTTCCAATTGGCAACATCAAATGACATCCTCTAATCATCGATTTGAGGATGTCATGTGAGGTTGTCAATGATTTGGTCACTTAACTCATTTATAACGCATAAAAAAAACATTTTCAAATGAGGGCTGAGGAAATTAATTAATCGTTAAAACTTTAATCGATTAAAAATAAAGTTAATTTGATCGATTAAAAATTATTGTTTCTCATTTTATTAATAATTTACATTTTTTGTTACTTACATACTTTTCCCACGTATTATTATTTATTTATTTAGACGTGCTTACATAACAAAAAAGGTGTCTTGCACAGCAGAACGAATTTGCTATGTTACATCACAAAATTTGGGAGCCATGGAATACCGCGACTTAATGGATTTCGCGAATTAATGAATCGCAACTTAACGGGATCTATTCATGCGTTATAAAAAAATATAGTTAATCGATTAATTGATTAAATTTCCCCGATTAATCGAAGAAAATGTTTAATTAATCAGTACCAGCCCTAATTAAATTAAAAACACATTTAATGTTATCCGTAAGATGCTTATGGACAGTCGCTTACCTCCATTCACTTAAATTTAATTGATATAAAAAAATAAATGTAAATAGTCTGTAATATTAATAAGCAAGTAAGCAAGACTATTAGTAATACGTGTATACTTGTAGCCGTTTCCTCCAATATCCACAAAGCTATGGCAGATCTGCAGCCAACTTTAAACAAAAGAAATATTTTTTTTAAAGAAAAAATTGTGATGAAGTTGAAGATTTCCTGTGATTCCACGGATTAGTAATTTTAGGTCATTCCAGTGATTAGAACCCATTGGATTTTATCTGAGGTCAAGGTCGTCGACCGTGTTTCATAACATTACCTCTGACCTTGCCAGTGTTGATGTGATGGGACGACTTGAAAAAAAAAAAAGGGAGGGGGTGGTGGCACAATACCGGATAGAATCAGGTACGGGTTCATCGCTGGTGGAGGTGGGGGTATATTGTTTGTCCCCCCCCCCCTTGCAACCCAGACTTCTCCCTGGCTCCATTTACAGGGACATGTTTACACACTTTTATACTGTGTTAGAGACCATGGCATGGTGGGTGACAGTAGAGGTTCCTGGGATGTTGATATCTGGCCACAATGACAATTTGTCCCTTGACTTAACGTTGGGTGTTGGAATTTAAGAGTAACCAAAGTAAAAAAAAAACAAAAAAAAACCCCAAGAGCTAACATGCGGCTAAAATGTCTCAGCTCCTGGAACTAACACTGCACTAATTGTGGTTTTTAACATTTTTAAAAGTGATTGACCGGTTAAAGTTAATAAACCGGACAAGTTAATCGTGATATCACTTGTTAAATTAAATAAACCGGACTATTATCCGATAGTTTTGACCACGTCGCTGTGTTTTACGAACAGTGGGGATGGATTTAATTAAATTCTTAATGAAAGTTAGTCAATATTTATTTCAATTCATAGTCATAATCGCATATGATTGAGAATGAGAAATGCCGCAAATTTTGGTGATTAGCTCACTTCAATCTATCCCATTAAAACAAAGGGGGGCGGGGGACATTGATAGCACAGAATAATAGTCATGGATCTTCTCTCAAAATCAAACAATTGATTTGCACCCCATTATGTTGTAAACTGTAAATGTTCAGTTATAAACTTTTATAATTTATTTCAAAACTTCCAAAATAATAATTAAAAGAATTAAGGTCGATATTTGATTATAAACAGATTTATTACACCCAATTTATAGATAGAATAGAAAGGAACAATTGATAAGTTTATAAATAGAAGAAATGTGAATGCTGAACATCAAATTCAGATTATGATTCGCAATGAGATGATGGAGACATAGAAGGAACCAATTCGTACTAGATTACTCGAAAGTCCGATTCGATTTTCTAAGTGGGGACCTCAGTGTGCTATTTGCGTCGATGATCTGTGGAATTTTGCCATGAAGCCATCAGAACTCCTGAGGCATTTAACTACCAGACATAAAGACTTATGTTTCAAGGCTCAAAGAGTTCATCGAAAAGAAGCGCGCTGAATTTAAAGGCCATCAGAAACTAATCTTTGATTCGTCACATACATTAATACTTGAGCATTGCGAGATTCATATAAGGCAGCACTGCGAATTACCGATGCTAAAAGAAGAATAAATTCACGATGAGGATCTCGTAGTGGGCAGGATGCATTAATGCTCTGTGTTAGCCATTGTTAGCTGAAGATGCGGCAAAAGAGTGGCACAGGTTAAACTCTCAAGTGACACAATAGCTCGACTCATCGACTAAATGACTTGTGGTATTGAAGCGCAGCAAATATAACTGCTTAAACTCATTAAGTATTTTTCTTTGCAGCTCGGTGAATCCACAGAAGTTGCTAATTTGGCCATTATAATGGCTGATAATGGCAAATGTGCAAAATCGATATAAAGATGACGAAGGAAAAGTATGTCTCTTCTTCTTCTTCTTCTTCATAACCAACGAATGCAACAAGTTTTGAAATGTTCAAGTTCATTGCAGTTCCTGGCTACACTGTTTACAAACGTCAGATAGATTTAAATATTGTGTCGGTGTGTATGCTAATGGCGCTGCGGCCACGACTGGGTGGTACCCTGGAGTTGTTAACAAGATGAAAGAATGAGCACCAGAATGGAAGTTAAGCCACTGTTTCATTCACCGTGAAAGCCTGGCAAATGTCAACAGAACTAAATAACGTCTCAGCGTAGATGTAAAAATTGTGAACAATGTCAAGGCGAATGCTTTAAATTAAAGATTATTTTCTGCATTGTGTGACAGTTTAAAAAATAGGTTCTGAATACAAACAGCTTTTACTGCATGCTGCGTTGGTTGTCTTGAAGTTAAGTACTGTCAATATTTTTTTAATTGCGAAGAGAGCTCGACCCCTTTCTACAGGAGAAAAAACCGGAATGGTCTATTTCAAAATATGAATTAGACAGCCAAGTTGGCTTACTTGGCTGATATCTTTGCGATTCTTAATGCAAGGAAGGATGGCTTCATGATTTACAATGGCAGACAAGATCGATGGACAGAAACGAAACCTAGAAGTAGAATGTCGAGTATCAGCAAAATTGTTTTGATATGTTTCCCAATTGGCAAAAACTATCAATAATGCATATGAAGAGCTTGATGTTCCATTTCAATGAAAATTCACCATTGAGCACTTGACAAAATGCATCCACCTTATCGAGATATATTATCCAAAAGAAGATCACCAACTTAAAGGTACTGGGTGGACAAGCAATCCATTTATTGCATAGAATGTTAATTTGTTGAAAATTTAGAAGATAAATTGCTGGAATTAGGTGCGGAAGAAGAATTTAAAAGGAAATACTAATTTATAACAATGCTATTAACTTAAAAACAAATGATACAAAAACGTTGGCTGCATTGGCGTAATTAGTATGAGAACTGTCGCTGTACCGATCTTGTCAAAGCATTTAGATGCAATGCCGATGATGAAAACCAAAGTACCTGTTAAGGGTGGGGTTACTCCGAAGCGACTGTTTCGTCCCCCTCAATTAACTAGCAACGCCACTGAACGGTGCCGGTTTAGGGCCAGGAGCGCCAGTACGGAGTAGCATAAGGACCCCTAGGTCAACACAGTGGGAGGCGTTTTCGACCAAGTGTCCTGGACGCCCAGGTGGCCGTTTCTAAAAGCGACCGCGCTCGGGGGGGGGGGGGGCTTCGCAGCTTTTACGTCCCCTAGGGGGCCAGAGAGCTGAGGGGTTTTTCCGGGAAGTCCAATGAAGAGTGCTGGCTCGGTACTGCTGATCTTCTTCCACATGTATGAGAACTTGACTCTGATGTGGGGGTAACAGTTGATTTTTCTAATTTTAAAGCCACTATTATCGTAAAAGCAACAATTACTGCTTTCTATTAGTTTTAAACATGAGTCAATCGAATGTCTACGTGGCCATTTTTGGTGGAGAATGGGGGGGGGGGAGGGCGGCGGCAAAGTCTTCGTTGTTAATAAGCTTCTAAAGTTAGCACAAAAAAATATTTTAAGTTTAATAATATAAAAGAAAAGCCAAGATAAAAAAAAAATAATAGAAACAAGATACTAGTCTATATTGAAATACGTGAACGTTTCTAATGCGCAAACTTCAAACTCCATAATGAATTTTAATTCCTTTGATTCTAATGCCGCAGAGCTGAAAAACATAGGTGCGAAAGTAGTGTACGAACATTACCTAATATAATGGTACCTAGATTCTATATTTGATGCAAGTTTGATTTTAACATAATATAAGTAAATTATTGTGGAAAATTATTTGAGTACGTTAATGGTTTATTCTTCTGAAGCATAAGTATCTTAATTTTGTTTTACGGCCTATACAAAAACACTGAACTAAACTACTTATCTACTAGAATTAAAACTTGGCTCACATAAATTCTAAAGTAGCCACTTATGAATAAGTGCTCTACATTACCAAAGTTGTTTGCAATTTTAAGGAATCAAAAATCGGATTTTTAAAATATAGACTATTAATAAAGAACAATATGTAGCTGTAAAATAAAACAAAACAGAGATTCAAATAGTTCTTTTTAGAATATTTGCCATTATTCAATCCTGGCAAATTTGAATGCTGTTTTATTTTTAAAGTAACGTAGGACTATGCTGTTGCAAATAAATAAAATATTATTGAACTGACGCATTTGCTTGAAAACTACGATTGAGCGCTCGAGGGAGAACATCTGTGAAAAAGGATTTTTAAAAACCAACACTTCTTTTCTCAAATTCAAACTGAGTTCATAGCAATTTTAGGTGATACAGTTCACGAAAAACACAAACATAAAGCTTCAATTTTGTTAAAGAAATGAAAGCTTTTATTTTTACTTCTAACATAAAAATTTAACAACTCCTGATTATAACCTTCTAATACAAATTATATTTTCCTAATAACAGCTTTTTACATGACTTTTTTTTTTTTTGGGGGGGGGGTGGTTGCGGTAAATTTGGGTTCTGCCCCGGGCGGCACATACACACGCTACGCCGCTGGTTGGCTGCCATAATCAGCATATTTTAATACGACATGAAGCCGATCGTACATGAACAATAAGCATCAAACTTAAGATTATTCTTTTCAAAATGTAATTGCTTTATGGCATGTAGCATGAAACAAGCCTAAATCCTTTCGTAGGGCTGTAGGCCATGTAAGGGCTCATTTCGCTACCACGTCAGTACAGGGAAAATAGTGCACCGTTCCCTGGTCCAAGGAAAAATATACTGCCTGTCCGCCATGCTGAGAAGCACTGGTCCATCGTCAGTCATCTAATCTCGCCGTATCAAGTCGCTTTAAATTGTTAAATAGCAGTAATATTGATATCTATGATTCTCAAACTTGGTAATCTTGTATGACGTCACGCTAGTGTGTGTGTCGGGGGGGGGGGGGTAATCAAGTCTCATGATGTACTTGTATAAAATAACTAGCACGCCTCCTCCGCGCCTGTTCTACTGTGATGGTTTCTTTAATGCTCTTTGGAGAAATGTGGGTGGGACGGTTTTTATATGGATGATGTGGCCAAAATTGACAAAAATGTTACGTCATTTGTTGCCCATTCATTACAAGTACAAGTAGGTCATATTCCTATTTAGTCATCTAGCACTCGTTGTTCTCTTGGCTTTGTTTAAAATTGCGAAAAAATGACGTCAGTCCCATGTCATCTCTCGCTGATCTAATTGCTTTGTTTTCAGAAATGTCAACACTTGACTTTAATGCCATGTCATCTGTCGCTTTTCCTGGAGCTATTCTTAGATTTTTAGTGCTCAAAGAGATTTTGTCTTCTAATTTTGACAGTTCTAAAATATCTCGTCCCACATTTCAGTTCTAAAATATAGCCTCCCACATTTCAGTTCTAAAATATCTCCTCCCACATTTCAGTTCTAAAAAATCTCCTCCCAAATTTCAGTTCTAAAATATCTCCCCCACTCATTTTACACCCATCTCACCACGACATTTCAGCTGTTTTAAAGTTTATTCCTCCTCTGAACCAATGTTCCTGTCAAATAGCCATCTTGCTCAATGCTCCTGTCAAATAGCCATCTGACTCACTGCTCCGGTCAAATAGCCATCTGTCCCAATGTTCCTGTCAAACAGCCATCTGTCCCAATGTTACGGTCAAATGGCCATCTGTCCCAATGTTCCTGTCAAACAGCCATCTGTCCCAATGTTTCGCTCAAATCCCCATCTAATTCAAGTACATTGTCTATTCAGTTGCGTGAACTCCAACTCAAAGAAGAACAAGACCGATGTCGTCTGCTGCAAGACTCCCTGCACGCGCTAGCTACGGAGCACCATGAACTAGAGAAGTCCATCACCAGGCGGCACTCATTTCTTTCCATGGACGATGAGGAGTTCTTTGATTGTAACGGTGACAGTATGGGTGAGTACTGTTATTGCGTTTGTTCAATGTGGCCCTCTGAGTTCAATTTGGCCCTGTGTGTTAAATGTGACTATGTGTGTTCAATGTGGCTCTGCGTGTTCAACGTGGCTCTGCGTGTTCTATGTGGCTCTGTGTGTTCTATGTGGCTCTGTGTGTTCTATGTGGCTCTGTGTTTTAATGGGTCACGCAACTCAACTGCGCAGCTGAGATTTGTGTGATTGGCTGACTTTGTGCGAGCACACCAAGATGAATACAATGCACAATGAAACTAGAAAATAGTGATAAGGAACCTTTTTGGGGCCGTGTGCCCAAAATTCAATTTAAACCTACTTTTATATAGCAAAGTGCCAGCACAGTGGTTTGATTAAGGAAGTGTTATTTTAGTTGCGTGCCTGCTAATGAGGCTCTGCGTGTCGTCTGTGGCACGCGTGGCATAGTCTCGCCATCACTGCTATAGAATTAGCGGTCATGATCTCAGATCAAAGTAGACTGCTTGGTGGTGTGACAACGTTCGTACGTCCAGGCTGGGTCAAACCTATGGCGGATTAAGGGGGGGGGGGCTGAACGGGCTAAAGCCACGGGGCCCCGACGGTTTAGGGGCCCCCAAACTTTTTATATTTTATAATAAAAGTGTACACAAGTTTGCACGAACCCTTGAAAATATCATAAATTAATAAATACTATCTATACAACTTATCGCGTTCAGACATGATAGTATTGATAGTACCTAATAATCGAAAAACTTTAATTGATTCACTTCGCATGATATAAAATATAGTTTATATTTTTAAAATTTCCCATTTTCGAGAAGTTCCGCTGGCCGTGTGGGAATAGTACATGCTCGTGGTGCTACCGGTGTCGGGTTCCATTCCCAGCAAGGGCAAATATTTTTTTTTCTTTTCACACTCAATTATAACTACCGCGAACACATCAAACAGTTATTTCTTCGTGTTCGTTTTTTTTTTTCATTATTAAAATTTAGTTACAGTCTTATATTAGCTGTTAACAATCATTTTATTTTAAGAATGCTGGCTGGATAGGGCCCCCGTTTGATTGCAGCTCGGGGCCCCGTGCAGTCTTAATCCGCCCCTGGGTCAAACTCTTTGCCGCCATCGTCATTGAAAAATTGTATTAGGGGGGGGCGAACTTCCGTTAAGCATGGGGAAAGTGCCCCTAGGGTGGACGGCTTCTCCCTTCCAAGCCCTCCCATCCAAAGGCCCCAAGTAAGGTCTTTATCGTTGTTTGGAGCTTCAATATAGGTGGGGGAGATAGGGAAGAACTGCACGACGATTGGATGCAGAAAAAAAATCGAGTGTATAAAAAATAGTGTATATAAATTCCTATATAATAAAAGGCAATTTTCTGTGCAGTCGTCAACAGCGATTGGTCCCTCAAATCCTAAAGACTCCCACATCCAATCCGGAATTATTTTTTAAAATCTCATTTTGAACAAGTTTACGTGGACGTTCAAGGCGAGCAAGTTTTTGTGCAGTAATTTTCCAAGACTTTATTATTATGCTTTAAAACATATTTTATTATGATGCAAACATTTTCGTTTACGCATATTAAATTGAGCTGTGGATTTTTTACGGGTACTTTCTTTATTTGATAGATACGTAAAAAATGTTTCAATACAATTACAATTGTCACACGATACAAGGTGTTTAATTTTTTAACTTGTATGTTTATTTCGTTAAATTTAGTAGTGACACATATTTCGTTATTAATTAAAAATTCTAATTATAATTCTGTAATAAGTGTGTGCATTTCACATGAAAAGCGATGGCCCCAGTAAAATATTTCTAGTATAGAGTTATAGAGATAATTATAAACACATCTATAATTAAATGCTATTCCTGTTGTAATAAAATATGGGACAGTCAGATATCCGGACCGGATAACGAGATTTTCGCCACTATCTGGATTCGTCAAATACTTATCGCAGATCCGAATAGTATCCAGATATCAGTATAGTATGGATTTTTTTTAACCAAATTAAATTAATATTAATAAATTTATAAACAAATATATACAAAGTAAATAACAATAACCAGAAATGAGCGGTACGCGTTGGGATCATCATAACTATAATGAATAGTATTTTTGACGTGAAGCACATTTCTGGCCGATCGAAGGTGGCTGCTGGAGGGGAGGTACAACATACCACCGAAACGATGGCGGAGCGTCCTTGGACGGGCTTTGTTACTCGTAGTAAATAAAATGTAACGTGTATTTTAAAAAATGGTTAAATAGTGAATGGAAAACATGACGTGTGATATTTGACGTGGCCTCACTCCAGTGAATTGTCTATCAGTATATATTTATAATGGCTGGAGTCTCTTTTGATGATTTGAGAATCCCTTGGCCCGTCAGTCGAGTGAAATGTCAAACAATTATCTTATCTTAGATATACAGACGCTCCTTCTATGCAGAAGATAATTGCGTCCACAGACCATGACAGATGATCTGTTGGCAAGTGATGTAGCGGTCACAGGGGTTCCACGCATTACCCCAGCCGCCTAACTATTGTCTAGTTAGGTACCCATTCGGAGCTGGGTGACTCGGGGACTCCTCAGGCCCCGAGAACAAATACACACCTTCGTGTGGATTCGAACTCGTGACCATCGGTATGACAGTCGAGAGCGCTACCTCTCGACCACCACGTCCCATTTCGAAGAAATGACAAAATGCACAAAAAGGTTCCCCCCCCCCCCCAAAAAAAAAATAAATCAGTTTTTAAGCTTTTTGCCTTAATTGTATTGTTGGTTGTTTTTTTATGTCCAAGTTTTGACATCACTCATTACGCTGTTTCTGTATTTTTTATTTTTTTTTTAAAACTTAATCGCTAACTTTAGTCACTTTTATGATGGCTGCGATTACGTAACTGTTTTGCTGTAATGATAACTATAGACGTCTCCAAAGTCATTTGGTACAAAGGACTGTGTCTGTGTGGCTATGAGACTATGAGTATGATATGTGTATCTAACTCTAGGCGACACCACAGTCATTGACTACAAAGGACTGTGTGGTGTGTATCTGACTGGTAGGACTTGCATGCTAAGAGATTTTCCCAATTTGCATTTTTGACCTGTTCCGCCCCCCTCCCCACCGGGCACTATATCTCGGCACAGTCACGGTTGAATGGACACACCTACCGGCTTTCCCGTAGGACAGTTGAGTGAGGAATTCTCTCCCCCACCCCCCAGGCGTGCCCTACCTGTGGTCACTCGTGCGTCATTTTCTCAGTGGATCTCAAAGCATGTTTGAACAATTTCATAGACACGTTCAAAATTCATCCGCCCTATTAAAATTATTTTTATGCAGTGACGAGGGGAAAAAATAAATGTAAAAAAAAATATTTAAAATCAAGGGGTTTAACTTTCATCGTTGCAAGAGTGAAAGTTGTTTCATTCCTCACATGTGTGACATAAAGTATGATAAATGAAGACATTGTGTCTCTTGAGTGTCTTGAGAGACTCGCAATTGGAACACTGTTATTTGAATTGAGATAGTTCATATTTTCTAACGTTTTCTCGGACATTCATAATGTATTAGAGATTATTTCACAAAACTATTTTGATAAATCGATCGTCTGGGAACCCGATCATTATACAAATCTATCAGGTCTGGTTATCGATAAATGTATATATACATGCAGTAGATCATATTTAACACAGCACGAGGTTACAGGTGGTTTCCAGTCCAGCTAAAACTCAAGGAAGAAAATATTATTTTTTTAAATAAAAGGATCCGCCCTTTTCAGAAAAGTCGCTTGTAAAAGAACAAGTCAATATAAAGGAAATAGGACAGCAATTTATTAGTAATTTGGACAATTACTTATGTGTAATTAGGACCGTTACCTCAGAAATTCAGCAAGAACGCGCCCCCCCCCCCTTTACCACCCACCAAACACACTCCCAAGTCCTCTTAGAAATCAATTATTTTATTTGCTCTTATCACTCAGCCAATCTTCTAGGACCCCATCAGATGTAAAGCAGGCAATGCACTATATTATTATGATTGACCTTGGCAAACAGAATTTTCATCTGGATAAATTAATTCGTTTGAATTGCAGAACTCTCCAAAATTATATTTAAATCGTCACCATCAAATGTACACGGTAAATAATATAAAAATTGAAGACCATTCAGTAAACTGAGAACCTTTCCTTCATTATTATATGTTTAGTTCTTGTGAGAAATGAGCTAAATTATTGTCAAATTATATTTTAACCCTCATTTATACATACTTGTACAAACTACCCACAATTTAAAATTTAAAAACATTTTAACATTTTAAAACAAATTTTTAATGTGTCGCAATTTATCCGTTAAATTTTAAATAGTATTTCAAGCACCAAGCCCCAGTCAGACGTAAGACGTAATGAAATAAAAAGCAAATAGTGGCTGCAGAAAGGAAATATATTCCATTATTATCATTAGTATTACTACTGTTAGTGATTAACGACTGATCGGAGCCTCGTAAACTTGAAGGGTTTAAGAACCCCTGAATTACGTTTATCGACAGATTGTAAACACTGGCATGTTCCACACCGGAGGCGCTGGGAGTATTTCTCTTCAGGGACGATGACATGGCTACCGTCGGTTGTTAGACTTTCGCTTTTCTTTGCTTACTTAACTTAACTGTTAGCATAGAGCTATCGTACTGTTAACTATTTCATATTGCTTAATATTGATTTGTCTGCTTCATGCCCACATTCCTTAAGTTATTTAATAAACTTTGTGTAGAGTGATCACTAAGGCTAAGGTACCTGCTGTAGTCTGTAGTGTAGTAAACGTCGACGTTAACAGAGTAAACTAATTTGTTATTTAGTAACTGAAACAGTTTAATACTAAACTAAAAGTAATACACAAATTATTCTCGATTCTTAACCAGAGCACAGGAGTTCACTTGCTATAGGGGATTGTTTAGATGAGAAAAATTCACTAGACACATCAAACGATAATGGCAAAACAATGTCAGAGACCACGCCAAGCTATGGCAGGTAAGTAAATATAATATTAATTATAATTTTATGCTGTGTTTTTAAAACAGAGGAAAGAGGCGAAACAAAGCCGAGCAACTTGAATGTAAACATCCGGTATCGTTAATACACTCCACAACATTCAAAAACCAAAGTTATTTCCAATTTTAATTTTAATAACGATTAATTGTTAAGAATCAAGTTTTCTGTGTCTTAAAGTACTCACCATTCCTTAATTTAAAAAATAACCATCAAACCAGGCATATTCATAAGACAATATAAGAAACAAGGGAATTACTCTATTAAATCATCAATTAAATGTAGTCAATCTCAATCTGCTGGCTCTAAGTCTGAAGTCTGGAGTGACACTGACAACTTAAGCTTAAAACTATTTAGTACTCAGGCTGATAATTTTATTAGTAAAAACCCCAATCCTACAACGTATTTAAATATAAAAGATATGAGTAAAATTTGTGTTTGAAATGCAGTTGTTGATATTGAAAGTATTAATTAAAGTTAAAGAAATGGCTTGCTTGTTTCCAGTCCATCCAATATTTGTAAGCTTAATCATAAACAGATATCAGTGTCAGAAAATTGTTGAAAGCCCTCCTGTAACTGACATTTAAATGTGACTGTCATCTATTGCTTAACATTAAAATGGCATCTGACGGATTTATTCATAATATTTGGCATGCTGACTGCAGGCATACAAATTCAAATAGGTCTAAACAAAAGAAATGAAATGATTGATGAAAAAAACTATATTGTACCTTATCAACACAGACAGTGTTCTTATAAATACAACTGGGGTTTTTATCAGTAATTAACAACAAAAATCAAAACCATGTCAAGTGTGGATAGAATACATTTTGAGCTTAGACGTCAGAAGGTTGCCTCAGTTAATACCAAGATACGATCGGAGTACAGACCTCAATCTTCTGCATTGCAGCAGCATGAAATATCTATTCATAAATATAGGTGTGATATTTTATTTATTGTTATGAATTAAATTTATGTCCTTACATTTGCAGCTTGCAATGAAATTAGTTATAAGTTATATCATGTTTAACTCGATTACATTTTTTTGGTACTTTTTTATGTAAAATTGTATAGATATACATTTTAAATATCTTAGGACAAGACTACCTGTACCAATGTTTTCAAGATCCGAATTCAGTTTTTGGAGTATTCTGAAACAATGTGTTGGAAAAGTAAGACAAAATGTTCCTTTGATAATTTTGGGAGAAATTTTACTAAAAGTATGTCTATAAATTTCTGTTTATTGCACCTTATTTTGTTTTGGATTCTTTAAAATTTTCTATTAAGTACAAACTAGGTGACATAGAGACATATTTCCCCATTGTCTAGTTCCCTTTTATTTATACAAATAAAAAGAAAATGTGTATCATAACGTGCAGGTATCATTATAAATGTAATTGTCATAAACTGAAGTGAACATTAAATCTCCATGAGTTGTCTAAGATTACCATGTAGTTTCATTATAATTTTAATTTTCTTAAAATGGAATGAACCTAAAATCTCCAGGAATTGTCTAAGATTACCATGCCGGTGGTGTTCAACGAACCTCTGAGTTTTATTCAAAGGTTAGCTGAGTACATGGAGTATGCTCCTCTCATTGAGAAAGCTGCCAACTGTGATAACCCAGTGGAACGCATGGAGGTAAAACTTAACTCAATTAATTGGCATCACTTAAACTGGACCTTAGTGCAATCAGTATTTGTGGCAACTTATTCGGAAATTAAAATACATGTCAAGTCTCTACATTCTATTTGAGTCCTTGTTTATTAGCTTGCTATCTTTTTATGAACTTCTGCTGTTTGCCTCTGTCCACTAAATTATGGTCACCTTAAAACCCATAGCTCATTTATTTACTCTCTGCATGTTGACTAGAAATATGTTTTGGTCATCATCCATCCCTGTGGCTCCCAGCCCATGTAGAGCTTGGGCCTGCCTCATGACCTCCTTCCACTCAGGCCTTATCAATGCCTTTCTGCTCCAATATGGATGCCCAGTTGTTGATCTTTCTCTACCTCATCCATCCATCTAAGCCTAGGTCTTCCCTTGAGCCGTTTTCCTCTGGGATTTTGATGGTGTACCCTCTTTACTCCTCTATCATTTGATATTCTTTGTAGGTGTCCTGCCCAGCGCAGTCTGCCCTTTTTAATTTCTGCAACTATTGTGGTATCCTGTTATAGACTGTATAGTTCATGGTTGGTTCTTATCCTCCATCCCAAAATATATTTTAAAAAAAAGATAAAAGAGACAGGAAAATATATGGACCAACAAAGGATGTCTGGAAAATATATGGACCTACAAAGGATGAGTTTGGATATTTTGGTCAGCTACTATATTTATCTTTCTTGAAAAGAAAAAAAAAACTTAAGATAGACAAAATCTTAGAAGAACTATTTAAATTATTCTTTTTGTTTTTCTCTCTGCTCAGTTAATCACAGCGTTTGCAATCTCAGCTCTCTCCTCTAATTGGGAAAGAATAGGAAAACCATTCAATCCACTTCTGGGTGAAACCTACGAGCTGGATAGGTAAAGTCAAAATGTTCAATTAATACTGCATGCATGGCAATCATTAAACCTATTGTTTGAATACTTAATATAAAAATGCTCAATAAATAATTAGGGGTGAACCGAGTATGTTTTTTTGCCAAGTACCCAGTAGTGGCGGCCATGTTTTGCAGATACCAAGTACCTGATGAAAGATCAACCTGTTATTGACCTGCATTTTGTGACCTCAATTCAACTCATTTTAATAATGATTTTATTTTCAAGATCTAGGCTATAAATAAAAAATTTATTTCTTAAATTATTTTGTTTTTAAAATATACATTATTAATAACTCATTTAACTTTGTATAAAAAAAACCAAGTTTTTCACTATAAATCCTTTATATGCGAGACATACTATAAGGATGTTCATTATCATACGCAGGGGAAAACAATCAGAAAATACAAAATTCAGTTTGTCTCGTAAAATGTTTTTAATATAATGCGCACCGATTGTGGATATATTTTTTAAAAAGTACTGTCAATGTTATGCACACCTTATTGCCCGACATGAAAGGTTGTTGAACATATTACGCACCATAACAATCTATCTCAAAAAAATAACATGAAATAAAGAGATAAATAAAATAATTTTAAAATTCAATAATTCAATTACTGTCCATTCGATCGATCTGACATTTTGATACATCATTTTTATCATTGGCATGAGTCTGCCTGCAAATTTTGAGTATGCTAGTTTATGAGAAAGTTGGTTAAAATTCGATCCAAATTTTTTTCGGCAAGGTCGGTCAGTCGGTGGCATTGCAGGTCAGTCGCACGGCTCAGACACCACAAGTTAATATAAAGGATTTAATAAAGAGTAAAATTTATCTTTCAACAAAGCTTTTTTTTTTTAGTTTGCACATCTATCATGACCTATATCTGATTCATGACAAAAAGGAACTCCTTTTGAACCTTCAACTTTGACTCATAATTGATTCTAACTAGGGCCGTTATCGATTGACTTAAATTTAATAGTTAACTTTTAAAAATTACCAATTAATCAATCAATAATTTTGATTAAAACTAAAAATAAAGATGTATGTCATTAAACTGAAAATTTCAAGGGAAGTAACAAAAAAAAAGAGAATTGAAATTTTTTGTTTTATTGAGATACTTTCCCCTGTCTTAAAGACATTTTAAAAAATATCAATATTCTCTAAATTTTGTTTTTAAAAGTCACCAAAAAAAATGAAATCACATTTATGCATGTGATGGAAAAAAACTGCATATTAACAATGGAAAATATTGCTAAGTCTCATTTCTCAAGTGTTATTTAAAGGCATGTTACATAAAGGTCCAATGAGTTATACAAAAATTACATAACCGGGTCCGAATGTATTTAATGAAAAAAATAATATTGTTAAGAGATATATTTTAATATAAGTTGTTCAATATAATGTCTATGAATTTAATTTTGTTATTGTTAATTAAGTAAAAATAATGTTTAATTTTTTAAATATCATTTTCCTTATAAAACACTTTATTTAAAAGCTAAGCCTTTAAAAATAGTTTTTTAAATGGATAAGTTTGTACGTAATAAAACAAACTCTTAATGATTATTAATAATAAAATATTTATTAATAAATCGAAATTTAAAAAATATTTTCTTTAATTTTAATAGCTATTTTATATATTAAAATAATGTTAATTTCCACAGCCCTAATTCTAACCAATAGTTAAATGGCTTTTGCACATAGCCACTTATTATGAATTAAACAATGAGTAAAGAGAAATGGTATAGAGTCAAAAGTATGTTGAAGGATGAATGGTTGCCAGTGACAACAAGTCTGCTCACAGTGTATTTTGTTATTCCATACGAAACAAAATGTTTTAGACATGCAATTCTCATGCATCTTTGCTATTGGAGCAATTACGTAATACTCAGCATCGCTTATGTGGCCAATTGCCGAATATTTGAGAAAATATAAAAATTGTCCGATACAGAGTAGCCGAATTGAGTATTGGTTCACCCCTATCAATAATGCATGCAATCACTGAACCATACCTATAATTTGGATAGGTATATAAAAATGCTCAATTAATAATGCAATCATACAATCATTAAACTAATGAGTTGTTTAGCTAATGTGAAAAAAAATCAATAAATTTAACACCTGAATTGCAATAATTAATGCTAATGGCATGACCATTATCATATTAAAAGGTGGTCTTTGACAGATTACATAAATTTTAACAAAATACTTTAACAGCAAATAGAAATGATTTATGTTAGTATTAAAAAATAATGAATTTATTTGGACTATTATACAAATACATTAATTAATTGAAATAATTTGATTATATTTTGATTTGTTTTATAACTTCTAAATTTAATTTAAATATCATGAAGTACTAAAGATAATGCAAAAGCAAACTAACCTTTGTGTTTAAAATAGAATAATATACAAAAAGATCAACCCATTTTAAATATTTTAAATTGTTTAGTATACTTTCATTTACAAGTCACTCAAAAGTTAAAACAAGACTGGATTTATTTTACTTGGGGATTTTGTTCCTAGACCAGACCTTGGTTTCCGATTCATGGGAGAGCAGGTCAGCCACCATCCTCCCATCACAGCAGTGTATGCAGAAGGCCGGGCCTACGTACTTCATGGCTCTGTGCAGCCCAAGCTCAAGTTCTGGGGAAAAACTGTGGAGATAACTCCTAAAGGACATATATCATTAGAGCTGAAAAGGTTAGTTGGATCAGTTGATGTTAGAATCTAAGTAGATCATCTGTAACAAGCACTCAATTTGTAAGTTGGTGTATCAGTCACTGCAAGGTTAAAATTTGCTTTAAATGTTTACAAAATTATAGTCATTGTCTCGTACAGTCCTCTTTATGAATGGAAACAGAACAGCTTATAGATTAGGTTCAAGGAGGTAAGAGCAACATTATTTGTGTCAGTTTGGGAGAGTTCTTCCAATTAAACATGAGGTTGAACTGACAGCCTCACTGTCTAGTCACCTTTCTCCCGCCATCCTTCCTCACTATTAATCTTTCTCTCTTCAGCTGTCTCTACATGATAAACAAATAAAGAAACTCAACCAATTAATCCGAATTAAGAAAGTCATTCATGACGATCACTTGGCACAGTTCATATAAACAAACGTTGGGGTGGTGGGGGGTAGTTGAGAATCAGAAGTAACATATTATAAGAGACGTGTGCCTTGTCTTTTTTTGCAGGTATAATGAGACATACTCGTGGCAAAATGTCAACTGCTGTGTTCACAATGTGATAGTAGGAAGTTTATGGGTTGAGCACGTAAGTATTGGCCAATGGGAGATATAGTTGGTCTTTGGGAGAGTTAGTTGGCCAATGGGAGATTTAGTTGGCCAATGGGAGATTTAGTTGGTCTTTGAGCTTTTTATGCATGAAATGGATACATCTTAGGTGAACATTCTTTTTTAGAAATATACTCACACTTACAGTGGACACTAACTCAAAAATTAGAAAACTTGGCATTTGTAGGTGACAGCCACACTATCCCACAGATTACAAGACATGCAGGAGAAACTCACAGCCTAGAACAAGGCTGGAAAAAGAGTGGGACTTAAATAAACCAGCAAAGATACTAAAAGTAAACCATAAACAAGATGGAGGGGTCAAACTAGAAAAAAAAATAACAAGAAGATAACTGTCATTCTGGAGGGACAGATGTAGACAAGAAACTCAAGGGGTGAATAAACCTAGCATGACAGGCATTTATGTATACCTAAAACCAGTTTGAAAAATTATCCTAGATCTACATAAAAATTAAAAAAGAATTTTTGATTGCATTGTCAAAGCAGTTCTGTTGTATGGATCTGAAACATGGAGAACAACAGAAACTACAACAAACACAATGCAGATCTTTAGCAACAGATGTCTGAGAAAATAAAATGATATGACAAGATTGAAATCACCATGCTATGAGTATGCAAGAACCAACAGAAGAACAATCCTTTAAAAAAATAGATATGGATAAGACTCACCTCAGGGAAGACAACAATTAAACAAGGCAAGCACTAGAATGGAAGACGTATGGCAGAAAGCTAAGTGGAAGACCACAGGAAACATGAAATAGTATCTTGGATGAGGTAGATAGAAATGGAATAGGACTAAGGAAAGAGTTAGGAGTACTGGCAAAAGAGCAAGCACAGTATGGCTGATGCCTATTTTCCACAAAGAACTCAAAAGAAAAATGAGATTAGTGCTACCCCATAGATTGAATGACTTATAAAAAAAAAGATCCACAGAAAAATGCCACTGCGACTACCAACTGTCATATTGTCCCAAGAAAAGAATCAATGTGGTTGAAAAAGTCTAACTACCAAAATCTTGGAACAATGTGAATATTCCTTCTGTTTTGCTTCAACTTTCTTGTGTTAGAAACTAAAGGCACGGTTTCCTGGTAACAAAAGAAATGGAAGAGCGTTTAAAAGTTTACTTTGAAGTTGGAGCAAAAAAAAATTAATTGCAGGACTTTTTCCAATGATTAGATCACCCATCACCTCAGAAACCCCTGAAAGGAATTACCCAAGTCTATGGGGGAAAAGATTTTTATTGCATGATAAAATAGGCTGCCAAAATACCATATTTATTCGTGTATAGCGCGCAAAATTTTATGCAGAAAACAACTACCAAAAGGGTACACGAGGTCTCCATAAATATTTCATATTTGAAGATGAAATTTTGGTCCGCCATGTTTGTTTACATCTGAGACAAAGCCCTCTTGAAAGTGGAGCACTGAAGGGGACAGACGTCGTCTGTGATTGGCCGAAATGTAAGATCTATGAAGATTTCCAATGTATGCCAACACGGCTCGATGCCAATGATCAGATTTTTGCAGAATTCGATCGCCATATTTTCTAACCACCTTGCTATATTTTCGGAACACCTTGCCATTTATTTGGAACACCTTGCAGCACTCTGTCCTGCGTTAACCATTGCTTGTTTTAGCCTGGCGCAATGGCTGGAGCGGGAGAGTGAAAAAAATTTATACCAATTTTCAACAAAAAAATTTACGGTGTGCATTATACACGAGTGCGGGCTATACACTAATTATTACAGTAGATTTTGTTTGTTCAGATTTTTTTTTTATTAGGTATCACTTGGGGTAGTTTCATGACAGTTAAATTAAATAATATCTAATCATACTTTAAAAAAAAAGTAAAATACATTTGTTTAAATATCTACTTTTTTAATACAAGATATTGCTGGAAATATGGCATGCTAAATGATGTTTTTTTTTTCAATTTGACATTTTAATTTTATTTTCAACAAATAAGCATTATTGTATTAACAACCCAAAAGAAATTTAATTTAGCTGGTGTTCAAATTCTAAGTTTATCATCATTTTTAGTGGTTAGAAAGCTAAATAAGAGACCTAGAAGCTTTTATTGGTTTTGATATCAATAATAGTTTTATAATTGTGAAAATTAACTGTACTTTATCCTTGTATATGTGTTTTGTCACTTACTCCTTGCAAAAGATGATAAAATTGAGGTTTTCAAAACTTGAACATCCTCTCTCATTAGTATGGCACTATGGAGATTACTTGCAACAACAGTGAAATCAAATCTGTCATCAACTTCAAACAGAGCGGATGGTTTGCTAAAGATTTACATCATGTTGATGGATTTGTTTATAATGGAAAGTAAGTTCGGATGTATTGAGACTGCTGTGCACATAATTCAAATAAAATTCTTAAATTTGTTTTTGGAAAAAAAAGCACAGAATAAATTAAACATGGTCTAATCCACTCAAAATTTCAAAGGAAGTTGAAACTCTTCTGAATAAAAGTTTTATAGGCTATTATGAAAATAATTGAATGGCAAAGTTGGATTACTAATAGAATCAAACAAACCATTGGTGACGCAGAAAGTGGCTAAATGCACTGGGCCAAAATCGCTATGACACACACTGTGGCAAAACTTATTAAATGTAGAATTAGTTTTTTTTTCAAATTGAAAATGTAGAAATTAGTTTGCAACAAATCTTGTTAATGTTTTTCTGTAGAAAAAAAGAAAGGGCAATCTATGGGAGCTGGGTCGCTGGCATTTATTCTTGCAGTCCTAATGAATATGAAAAGTTCATCAATGACTCTGAGGCTCAGTCCAGATATCGGGCCAAGGTAAGTCTGGCAACTGTAGAAACAAATTACTCTTATTTACATCACTTGTGTCACTTTGGTAAAAATAAAAAAATCCCATATAAATTTACCTGGCTTTACACACCTCAACTTAATTAATTTACACACCTTGACTTAAATTACTTTACACACTTTAAAATACTTAAGTATTTTCATATTCACTTACATATTGCCCCCTTGACATACATTTTTTTACCTTAACTTGAATGAGTGTGGTAGCATTGACCTGATGTGTGTTTCCACTTGACTTGATGGCCCTCAACCCTCCACATTTTTGTGTTTAGTTTGTGTGCTTGGGGAAATTGAGTATTTCTGATGGGGTCATGGAATCTGTTTACTAGTGGTGGAATGTACCATTAATTAGTGAGGCTAAATCATCTGAAGATGACAGTTATTTCCCTTCCTTCTAATTACAAGATGATTCTTGTCCCTGTCATTTATCTGCATTGACTTACTTATAGCTTATATTTAATTTTAAATAATTATAAAATTTATTACTTTAATTTGTTTCGATCTTAACTCTCAAAGGACAAAACATTGACTTTTCGACCAAAGCTGGTCGACACTTAAATTTTTATTTTTTTTTCAACTTTTCACATTTAAATGTTATTTTTAAAATTTGTCCCTAAATAATTGAATAAAATTATGAAAAAATACGATTTCAGACATGAATTCTTAATTTAAATTTAAACAAAAATTTAGCCCGACACTCGTGTTTTTGTTTTACCGGAACGCCATCCTCGCTCGCCATTGTGATATTCTTGTAATTTTACCGAGACGAGTCGGCCGCATTTTTTTTCAATTATGGCGAAGTATTCATCATTTAGCGAAGAAATCACTTTTATTCCTAGCCTTAAAGTTACTTCTATTGAATGGAATAAACAACAAAATATTAATACGGAGATTTTAATTATTTTCATCGATGGACAAGCTCACTATCGAAGGTAGGTGTTTTTCCTTTGTTCCAAAGCTCTCCCACGTTGTCAATTTTTTACCAAAAAAAATTAGTTTACTAAATCTATTGATTTATTAAGTAGAAATGATACATCTATAAATGAAGGAAATTCATTTTAGCATATATATTTGTCTTTCTTTTTATTATATATGAAGTAAGTATTTTATTATTAATTTTTCCCCAAGTCCATAATAAATTACATTTGACTTTGTTTACCCTGGTTACACTGTAAGGTGGTATCAGTATTTTACAAATTTCTTCACATTCTACTGTATAATAAGCTTATATCCATTATACAAATTCTTCATAAATGAATAGTTTACTATAGTTAATTATGTTACATTTGATAATTGCTTTTTACAAGCCTATTTCTAATTTTTATCCTAATATTTTTATTTCACAGATACAGTCATAGTTCTGGAGGTTGGGACCTTAGACCACCCTAAGCCTTTTCCTGATTACAGGCCTAAACAACCACCCATTGTCCATGTACCTGAGTTGACTTATGGTGTCCCTTTTGCTGAATCAACTATCAGAGATTAGGGGAAGAAATTTAGACTTCTCTTCCATGTTATAAGTTGCTATTCGCAGACTGACCGCTGGAGACGCTTCGAAGCTATGCCTATATAATTGTTGCTACCATGCACCTGCCTAATCAACAATGTTCAGAAACTCAATTTCATCTTATCATGGATATACTAAGGAACATGTGACTTGTGCAGTGTGATAATGTAATGAACTATTACTATTCAAAGGATTATGTGCAAGACAGTTCAAATTTTAGGATTTAAATGTTATATTTCTGAGTCTGAGAAGTTCAAAAAGGAATATTGAGGTAAATAAGTAAATAAAGAAATCAGGGAAGTGATATATATGTTCCAATGTTTCTAGAAGGAAGTGAATGAAACTATATCTTTCTAGACCCAACATTTTAGCCGAGGAAAGAACAGTACCGGTAAGAAAGATTTGATTAGACAAATATGTTCGGCTAACCACTCGTAACTGTGTATACACTCATAACCGACTAACATTTTACAAAGTAAGAATGAAAAAAATTACTATTACTGTTATTAACTTATTTAAAGAATATGAACAAAAAAAGAACTGTTCACTAAAGTGTGGTTTTAAATTAAATTATATTATTTGTTTTTGTTATGTGCAGAGAAATTGTCTCATTTTATGGTATAATAAATAGTTTTCCACATTTTTATCAAATGAAAAATGATTTTTAGGATAATAATGGTTATAAGTATAATATTTTAATATATTCTGACAATAAAGGTTTAGTTATAGAATCATTCCCTGGTAAAATTTATAATTTTTGTAATAAAGGGAAAAATGGCTCTGTTTTATGAATGTAAGGATACTTTTTTTAAAAAGAGTGTAAATTTTTTCAATATTAGCAAAATGCTTTGAATTTTTTATATGTCATACAGAAATGGAAACTGTTGATGGCTATAATAAAGATTTTATGCTTGCTACAAACACTTTTTTTTCCCCTTCATACAGTTTGTGACATGTTGTAATTTTCTGTACAAATTTTACATGAAAAAAAATTCATTAAAAAATTGCATTTAAAGCTACATTACCACAATAGACTTAAATTTACTATCTATCAATAAATAGACTATTCAATTGTGAACACAAATATGCATAATATTACACTATTCCTGGTTTTATTCATTTAAAAAAAAATTAATTCCTGTAACTACCTAAATCAGGTGGAAAAAAGGGGGAAAACCCAAGAATATTTGAGAGTTAAATTGAAAAATGACAGCATTATTTTTCAGCTGTATGATGAATTTAAACATTTTAATACTTACCATAGATATTTTAATATTTCTTTATCTTTTGTATTTTGTTCACCTGTAAAGTTTGAATCAAAGTAAGAATTACTAATTAAATCTGTACAAGTGGCTCTTTTGTGTAGATGTGAAACTAACAGTTTGTTTGTTTGAACACCACAAGAGCAGCAGTAAATATGAAGTGAGATGATCATTTGGCATGTCAGTTTCTCTTGAATGTATGATTTTTGTGCTGGTGGGTGAGACAAATTTTGTCTTAAAAGATTTCATTATTTTAATGATCACACTTATAAACTAATCTCCATGTTAATTTCTCCCAGCAAGAGACTGCCCATGTAAGTAATGGTAACAAGTTTCAGGTTGTAAAAAATTTGCCCTAGACAATTTGAGCATGCTAACCCTGCTTGTAGTGAAATGAGCCGAGATTTGAGTTATGTCAGTGGAGATAAGTGCTTATGGGAAATAGTGTTATAAATAGTTTCTGTTTTTAACAGTATCAAATCAATTTAATTTGCTTGATTTCAATAAAAATTTTAATGTGGTTTTCAGCATTATTTTTAATAAATAATTAATCAGTTTTTTTTTTTTTTTTCACTTACAAACATTTATAATGTGGTATTCAGCAATCTTTATAAAAAAATAATAATACTTTGGGTTTTGTAAACTTAAAAAACATTTATAATGTCACCCAGGTATCTCCCTGACTTCTCACATAGAAATTAATATAATAATCACATGTCCCTTACAGCTCATATAGAAATTAATGAAATAAATTAATGTCCCTGACATGTCATATAGCAATAAATTGAATAATTACATTTCCTTAATATCTCGTATAGAAATTAATTTAATAATAATATGTCCTTGACATCTCGTATAGAAATTAATAGAATAATACCTTATTTACAAATTCTTGTGGCACACTATGTTCAGCCATTTGTCTTACGTTCTGCATGCACATACATTTATGTCTGTCATGTGTGGTGTTGGTATTTGTTGAGTAATGTTCTTGTTTTAAAGGCAAACATGCAGAAAGAAATTATTTGATCAAACCCAAAAACAAAGGAATTTGAAATTTGTTTAATTTCTCACTTGTTTACTAAATGTAGTAGATTTATGCCACCCACAAAACTGACCACTGCCAGTAGTTCAACTGTCTTACCATTTCTTTATATTTTCTCAAACATTTTTGTTGTCACAATAAACTTTCTAAGTCACAAATCGAGGCCAAATAGTTAAACTTGTTTTCTTATCCATCAACATAGTCTGAGAGCTTCTTGTTTCGACATCTGTGGGGTTTGTTATCATGACAACTCAATTAAATAGAGCAAATAATGGTGGACTTAGCCAAATGTCTTAAATATATTTTAAAATTATTTTTTAAATATATATATCTTGAATTAAAAGATATCTACAAATGTCTTAAATTTATTTTAAAATTATTTTTTGAAAATATATATCTTAAATTTAAAGATATTTACAAATGTCTTGTAACATATTCTCTAACTTTTTACTAGTGTTGAATAATATTGTTTTTATTTTTAATGAACAATTAAATACAATAATACGCTTTGGATGCGAGTAGACCAGTAAAGTTTAACAATATGAATGCTTTCACTTTTTAATGAAGCCCACATCAAAAGCCGCTGTATGTAACAGTTTTGTTATGTGATTTGAACTATTTGGAATTGATAACTTTAATGTTGGGTTTTAATTACATTAACAATTCATTTTTGACAGCTTTGCCTTTTCTAAAGAAATGGAAGATTAGAAGAGTTATGTTTATTATTTCTTTAATCCTTCGGTTTTGTTGAACATGTCTTAATCTTTAAGGAATAATAGCTAACATTGAATAATAAAAGAATTATCTGAAATATTAATATATTGATTTAATTACTAACATGAATCATATTTTTGGAAGCATTTGTTGATAGAAATTACAATTTCAACATTTGAAAATTACATGCTTCATGTACAATAATATGTTACAGTGTCCATAATGAGTCAATGAATGTTGTATTAAATCTAATTTTAAATCTTTTGATAAATATTTTTTAAAATAAATTTCACATAAAATTAGTGATAGCATCAGACATGACCTAGTGTTAGAAGAAGAATGTGTATATAAAACTACACTGATGTCATCAGATTTTATCTAGTGTTAGAAGAATAATCTTTTGTATCAGCTGAATAAAGCTGTGGGTACAAGTTTTGCTAGAAAACACTCCCCTGTTATTTTATCAAGTTTATTAAGTTGCTTGAGCTGCTATTATCAGTGGCGTCGCTAGGGGGGTGCGGAGGGGGCGGGCCGCCCCGGGTGACACCATCAGGGGGGTGACACCAGACCATAAAATGCTATATATTCCCGTTATTTGGCACTGCAAAGCACGGAGGAGTTCTATGGATTAAATCATGAGGGGGTGACACCATGAGCTACCGCCCAGGGTGACACCATGAGCTACCGCCCCGGGCGACACCAACCCTAGTGACGCCTCTGGCTATTATTCCATCTGGATACTTGGGTGTTCACGATGGTTTCAGTATGGTTCATAATGATATCTGAGCTGTTTTAGTTTTAGGTTAATTTTATTTGTTTCACAGGAGAAGAAAGATAAAGACCATCCCAGAATGTCCATATTATCTTACAACTATCAACTTCCAGGACAGAAAACCTTGTGGTTGGTCAACCAAAGATCACCAGAATCTGCTGATGTAAGTACAAACTGTCAACATAAGTACACATGCCAGACTTGTACAAACTGTCACCATAAGTACACATGTCAGGCTTGTAAAAACTGTCACCATAAGTACATGTGCCAGGCTTGTACAAACTGTCACCATAAGTACATGTGCCAGGCTTGTACAAACTGTCATCATAAGTACATGTGCCAGGCTTGTACAAACTGTCACCATAAGTACATGTGCCAGGCTTGTAAAAACTGTCACCATAAGTACATGTGCCAGGCTTGTACAAACTGTCACTATAAGTATATGTGCCAGGCTTGTACAAACTGTCACCATAAGTACATGTGCCAGGCTTGTAAAAACTGTCACCATAAGTACATGTGCCAGGTTTGTACAAACTGTCACCATAAGTACTCATGTTAGGCTTGTACAAAATGTCACCATAAATAAGTACATGTGCCAGGCTTGTACAAATTGTCACCCTAAGTACATGTGCCGGGCATGGAACTAGAAAGTTTCTGTTAAATTAATTTGAAAACTTGATATTTTTTAATATACCAGTAATACAAAGAGAGGATTGGATCAGCTCATGCCACATGTACATGAAACAACAAACGTTTCTGTCATCTCTATTGAAATCCTTTCAGTACTACCACTTAACTCTATTGAAATCTTGCCAGTACTACCACTTAACTCTATTGAAATCTTGCCAGTACTACCACTTAACTCTATTGAAATCCTTTCAGTACTACCACTTAACTCTATTGAAATCCTTTCAGTACTACCACTTAACTCCATTGAAATCCTTCCAGTAATACCACTTAACTCTATTGAAATCCTTTCAGTACTACCACTTAACTCTATTGCAATCCTTCCAGTACTACCACTTAACTCTATTGAAATCCTTCCAGTACTACCACTTCTCTATGTTTGCAATGACCCTCAATGAGATGCTACCAGGAATGCAGCAAGCACTGCCTCCAACAGACTCAAGATTTCGTCCTGATATTCGAAACATGGAGGAAGGTAAAATAGGTAAGTGAGGGTTTTTTTTTTAAACTTTTTTTTTTTTTTTGGTGTTAAAAAATGTTAAATTCTCTGTACTATTTCATCTGTACCAAAGGAAAGGAAAATAAAACTATTTTGACAAGTTGCTGACTTCCATATTTATTTAAAGCAGTTGCACCTAAAAATCTTCTGTGTCAATTTAACACATCGGGCTACACCGGTCAGTTCTTTCAACATAGTCTTCATCTTCTGAAATTTCACAGCCTTTCAGTGTAAGACTGTGTGGGGAAAAGTATGAAAAGCAGTTGACAGAATGTGTGAGAGCATACGACAAGCAATTGTTTGTTGTATGTGAACATATGACAAGCCATTGATTGTTGTGTGTGAACTTATGACAAGCCATTGATTGTTGTGTGTGAATATATGACAAGCCATTGATTGTTGTGTGTGAATATATGACAAGCCATTGATTGTTGTGTGTGAACAAATGACAAGCCATTGATTATTGTGTGTGAATATATGACAAGCCATTGATTGTTGTGTGTGAATATATGACAAGTCATTGATTGTTGTGTGTGAACAAATGACAAGCCATTGATTGTTGTGTGTGAACAAATGACAAGCCATTGATTGTTGTGTGTGAACAAATGACAAGCCATTGATTGTTGTATGTGAATGTATGACAAGCCGTTGACTGCTGTATGTGAACGTATGACAAGCCGTTGACTGTTGTATGTGAACATATGACAAGCCATTGATTGTTGTATGTGAACGTATGACAAGTCATTGATTGTTGTATGTGAACGTATGACAAGAAGTTGACTGGTGTATGTGAACGTATGACAAGAAGTTGACTGGTGTTTTGTTTGTTGCAGATCAATCAGCCGAGGAAAAGAACAGAGTTGAAGAGAAACAACGTGAAGCGAGGAAAGAAAGGAAAAAGAAAAGCAAAGACTGGCACCCTAGGTGAGATTTTGTTGAGATTTAGTTCCCTTGGATAAGCTCTCTCTGATGCAAACAAAAACCTGCCTCCTGTTTGTTAAAAGATGATGTTTTATAGAATGATTAAGTTGGGTTAGGGTAACAAGAATCCACCAGTTCTACATGAAGACGTCTACTAATTTACAGTTGTCAAGTTAATGGTGGTTGAGTTAACCTGTTTCCACTCTAATAATATGACTTTATAATCCTGTATAAAATGCTTTTTGCCTTTAAATTTATATTTAGTGCTTCTTAATTTTGTTTTGAAAGTCTTGCTTTTAATTTTAAATACTGCTTCCCATTGTTTCAAGTTAAGAAAAATGTTGATTCCTTTCAGATGGTTCACCTTGAAAAAGATTGGCGGGAGAGAAGATTGGGTGTTCAACCCAGTATACTGGGACAGAAACTGGAATGATTGTGCTGACATATTTTGATGATGCTCATCTCTGTATTGTCCTGGCAACGACATATTTTGATGATGCTCATCTCTGTATTGTCCTGGCAATGACATATTTTGATAAAGCACATCACTGTATTGTCTTTTGCAATCGGTTAGTTTCCTTTAACACTGGGACACTCAGACCTTCAGGAAAAGTCAACTCATCAAGCAGGTGGAGCTGTTGTGGTTTTTTTTTTGTTTCTATTATTTTGTTTGTTTGTTGAACACAAGAGATCACAGCATTGTGTGTTACGCACAAATTATCAATGGGCTGCATGTCTGCTTGGATTTCACTAGGGAAAAAAATCACAATTTTATTTAAGTCCTATAATTGACAGGTTTTTCAAGTACTTTTGGCTGTTCATTTTGTCATAGACGAGTTGTTTTTTTTAAAATTTCATACAAAACTTCAAATATTAGTTTCCCTCATTTTTTTCCAACAAAAAATTGATAATTGAAAACAAAATGTTTCAAATTCTTGGTGTCTTTTGACTCCAAGAATTTAATTTCTCTGAAAGTTATGCTCTAAAATGTAAGTTCTAATAATGTGTAAGTTTCAGATAACTTTGCTATTGAATTGTTACTTTTAGAAAAGACCAAGTAACATTGTTTAGAGGAGTTGATACAACATTCCACTGTTATATTTTCTTGTGAGTTCTAAATGTTTAAAATAGACCTGGATCTACTGGGTGTTTTCCTTTTTCTCTTGGCATTTGTCATTCCAGAAATGATTTCCTCTGATGCATAATGTTATATTTGTTTTTTTTTCAGTGGAAGTGTTGTAGTCAAACTACCTATGTAAATTTATCTTATAATCTCATTCTTTACATTGCAAAGAAAATTTAAAAAGTGAACTCATCTTTACAACTAACAATGAATTTTCCATAACAGAGGCAACTAGTAGTTAAATTTGCTATACTGTACAATGAATTATGTGGTACATGATCTTTAGGGATTTCCTAGGACTGTACCAGGTTTGTCCACTCGATGCCTTATGTGGTTCCATGGGTTGGACTTGAGTCAAGCTAGAAAGTGTTTGTTGATCTCTGTCCACCAATCATCATCGAGGCAGCTGAAAATAAGTGCCACAAACTGGTGGTGTTTTGACACTGGCACTTGATTGTGTGATGATCTTTACTTACAGTTGTTTTTGGCTAATAATTTTTTTTGTTGTCAGTTGTTGGTTCAATTTCTAGCTGCCTGATATTTGTTAGTGGCAGTATTTTGGGCCAAAGATGTTTGTCTTTGTGTAATAAGCTGCTTGTGCCAACTCTTCCTGTTGGGCTGAGCGCACCACAATCGAGATTTCTTGCGTCTTTCCATTTGTGTGAATCTAAAGGTTAACCTTTGAGTTTTGTTATTTACCAGCAGATGTCGAGCACTGATGTGTGTCAGGTAATGACATATGTCATGTGTAAATGCTCTTTAAGCTCAAAACAACGGAGGTTAAATTCTTTACTCCTTCGCAAATTCCATTGTAGAGAATTAATGACTGATTATAACAGTCCAAATTCTCCAGTTTATAAACGGCAATTTTTCTTATGGAACAGTTGTTAAATCATCAAATTAGCTGGTTCAGAAATTTTCTTTTTTTTTTTTTATTTAAAGTTTCATTTAAGAAATGAAGATGGAGTACAAGATGTTAATTAAATTAACATGAGCTCCCTGAAGTCTGATTAGTTGTTAACTTGTCTTGTGTTGTCCAATATATTTGTTAACTTGTCTTGTGTTGTCCAATAGAGCTAGAAATCTCATGATGAGTGAGTTGAACATTGCTGACTTTTGTTACGTTAGCAAATTATTATTGAACTGTCTGGGGATATCTTAGAAAATTCAAGAATATCCCACCAATTATTTATTGATCTACAACTTATCCATGATACCTGAGTGACATGTGTGTATGTTGAGACTGAGTGAGGCATTACTTAAACCTGTTGGTGTTACCTGCAGCCCACCATCCCCCACTCTAACAGGAAAACAGAGTTGAGATGAAAAAGTAGGACAGATAGGTATCCATATATCGAGTGGTGGATAACCAGGAGAAACTGAGTTGTGGATAACTGTGTTGATGCTCACAGAAACCACATGATTCTCTTGTATATAGTATTTCAAGATGGCCAATCCCTAGAATAGTTCTCTTCACCATGACATGTTTGAATTTACTTGTCTACAGGTCAATTTACCTCAATGTATAGTTCCCCTTGTACATGATAGTCCACACTTATAGCAATAGCAGAATTGATATATTTTTTTAAAAATGATAATAAATTGTTAAATATTTTGATTATTTGAAATCCTTCTGTGATCCTGTTGACTCTATTAGCATTTGTTGTTTTGTCAGTTGATATGGAGACAGGATTTCTGATGAGTAATCTATACAATTCTTTCTACAACATCAAATAATAATAAATAAAATAATAAAACTTGGTATGTTTATGTGGGGGGAGGGTAAAAAAAGAGAATGTTTGAGCTAACTGCATGTTTTTGCTTCATAATTCAAAATGTGAAAAGCAAATGGTTTATATAATAATATTTAAATATGGCTATCATTGGTAAAATAGGTCTGGCAATATTTGTTTTTCCTAGCAATATTGAAACGTTTGCCAATAGTTTATTAATATAAATGCTCACTACATTTTACAAAAAAAAAAGCCTGTTGAAAATGTAATTATTATTTTTTTATAGTTGTATTACTATATGCTATATTCTTTTTCTCCTAAATTGTATTTAAAATGTTGAGCATAAAATGATTTTTTGAAAAACCTTTTTTACATTATTTAAATGATTCATGTTCAAAATAATTTTTAAAGGGAAATTGTAAAAGGCAAATAAAACAATTTAAAATGTCACCTGCCTAAGTAAATTGGATAAAAATAGCTTCACTAATTTTTAAAATACTTGAAAGGAAAAAAACTAAGACAAAGTATACATTTAAAATAACAACCTTTTCTAAGATAAGTGATTAGAGTGGCCTTATGTACTTGCATTAATGTTTCTCTTAAACTTCAACACTGTGTTTACCCACAAGCTCGCATCAGAATGGTTATATGGAGAGGGCCTTTAAGTATTTAGTTTTTAAAAATGTTGAATTCATGATCTAAAATGCTTCTGTCGTGCACATTTAAAGATATATAAATATATTTATTAAAGTTACATGTACTAGCAATTTTGAAGAATTAAAAAAATGTGCATGCATTCAAGATTGTGTTGTTGTTTTTTGCCCTGATACTCTGGTTTTATATGTTGATGTATTTTTATTGGGGAATTAGGTTTGACATCCTATGTATACCTTGAGAAAATTAATCTCATCACAAATTTTTATATGTAAACTAGATTGTGCCAGGCGCCGTGGCGCCTGCGGCGCCCCCGTTTTTTGGGCGCCTACGGCGCCAACCTTTTTTTAAAAGACCAACTAACTTGTCCTTTTTTGATAAATACGAATTATTAAACTTTATGAAATGTACGCAAAGTATTTATTTAATAATAATAAAAGGGGTTGTATTTTGCGCACCGTATTTTGCGCACCGATGCACACCAAACAATGACGTCATCCTATTAAATATTTTTACAGTGCTCATCAAAACACGATTTTTCAACTAAACTAACTGCTGTAGACTGTGGTACATCTCTTGAGCGTTACGTTACAAACATACCCACACCACTGGGCTATTATATATATAATAATGATCATAATAATATAGCCTGCTCAACATTCATTGAATTTGAGTAGAAATTGATTTGATCATGAAAATTATCTAATATTTCTAAAGTATAATTATAATACAGTTGGAAAATTGTCTTCTTTTTTTTTTTTTTCTATCTCCGCTCTTAACAGAAACAAATATTGAATATAACAAAAAGAAGATACTTAAAGTTTTGTTTAATGAATTATTTCAGAACCAAATAAATAGCTGACAAATGCACTTTTGTTTAATTATTAATTTCAGAACCAAATAAATAGCTGAGAAATGCACTTTTCTTTAATGATTAAATTCAGAACCAAATAAATAGCTGACAAATGCACTTTTGTTTAATGATTAAATTCAGAACCAAATTAATAGCTGACAAATGCACTTCTTTTAAAGATAATTGCTGACTTAGAAAGGCCATAAACATATCTGTCCATATCTAATAGTTGTTTTTTTTTAAATCATTTAATTTACAAATCATTTTGATATGTTGATTGCTATAAAAAAATATAGAAGTATAAATGCTACTGAAAATAGATATTACAAATAATTGATTCATATGTGGAATTTCATGCAAGACTAGAAAAGAATAACAAAAATTGTTTTATAAAATAAAGTTTAAAGAATAAGTCTGAAGCACATTAGTACACACATCTACATCATTACAAAACATTTTCTGTCTTGGAGTTAGCAGAACAAGTCATCAGAGCGATTTTTCACTTAATTCAGCTCAAGCGAATGTGAACATTAAACTTTAAAAAAAAAGATGGTTGTTGTTTGATATGACATGAAACAAGCTATGTTCCTAAGGTTTTAAAGGGGCTTTATTTTTAAATTTGACTAAACTTAATTGATTGCATGATACTGAAGACATTTTTATGTACTTCATTCCAAAATGTATTAATTATTTTGTTAAAAAGTAATGTATTTCACTACCTTTGACATATGACACACATTTTTGTATTTTCTTTAAAACAGCTTTTAAAATCAACAGGAAGACAGTATTTTATGGGAGGGAGGAAGACATTACAATAAACCCTGTGATTGATCTACTAATTTTTTTTTGGGACAAAATCCAACCCCTTTTGAATCAGATTTCATAATTTATCAACAATAAAATAATTTGATGTGTCTGCTCATAAAAGATGTGTCACACATTTACAAGATTTTAACTGTTTTAAAATATAAATATGTGCTTTTATTTTAAAATACTTTTTTTAAAAAAAATTATGCTGAAATTGCATTAAAAAATTGCCATCTATAATTCAGCATTGTTCCTCCCATAAGTTTGTCAATTTTCATCCTGTTACACCAACTAAAAATATTGTAGTCAATAAACAAATGTAAACTTTTGATTTACCAATGAAAGACAAACACTTTGATTTGAAATGCTGAAATAGATGTTGAAATAATCGGTAAAAGCCAGATGCCCAAACACATAAAAGGAACACCTAAATATTCAATAGTTTGCAATGACAGTTGCATACTTAAAGTGACTAATTCAGTAGCTACTCTTAGTCTTAGGTTAGACTTTGGTGACTAATTCAGTAGCTACTCTTAGTCTTAGGTTAGACTTTGGTGACTAATTCAGTAGCTATTATTATTAGGTGACTAATTCTTTCACTGACCTGACACCTCCATCCAGCAGGAATTATTAACACAAGAAAACTAAGACACATTCCTACAGGAAATTATGAAAGTTCATAAACTTAACATTAAAAATCCAATTTGGTTTAACAATGCCAAATACAGCATTTCTATCTTATCTATTTTTAGTTTTTAAAATTATAAATAGAGTAATAAACTTTAAAATATTATTTAGAACAACAGAACTGTAAAAGTGCACATTCAATTTTACAAGCCTCCTTGTCCACCAGATGTAATTTATACATTGGCACTTCACTTCAACTACAAAATCATATTAAAACCCAGTTTTAACGGGTGGACTAAAAAAAGTGGCCGTCAACACCATTTGTTCAAACTGGACCTTTAAAACCTTCGCTATTAAGCTTCTGAACTGACGGTATTTACATGGATTCAAATGGATGGTGTTTCTTGTGTTTCAAATTAGATGTCTGTATGTATTCATAAAAAAAAGACATTCACTATTGAATGATAAACCCTGGTCAAATCATGGCAGTTATAATTTTCAACATCACATAAGCATTAATGAATTCACTTAATTATACTTAATAACTTCTAAAGGCAAAGTTCCATGACTTTAAGAGTTGAGACCTTTTACATATTAAACTCCAGTGAATATTTCTAATGCCACTTGGAAGCATAGGAACAGGTAATACAAAAATTGGAATACTGGGAGGGGAAAGCAATTATAGCGGAAGCACTGTCTTTAAAAAATAATAATTTTCAATTTAGCACATGCACATTACCTTAACTGGAGCAACAATTTCCAACTTTCTATGAGCAAGGTAATGCAGACTTAACTATATTTTGGGATCACCAAAAATTTCGGGACCCTGCATTAGTCACATTATAAATAAAAATATTGCATCACAAAATATCACTTAAAGTTGTACAATTACGAGCAATAAATTAAATATAGTGAATAAATAAAATCTCAATAAACAGTACATGCATTAAAGCAAACAATATGAACGATTAAAGAATAGATCAATAGCCCCACACAAATATTTTTATATATGATGCCTTTAAGATATAAGTAAATGAGAGCTTAAATAATCTATTAACAGTTAGCAAGTGAGCTTAAATAATCTATTAACAGTTAGCAAGTGTAATTTCTTTTCCACATGTCTGAGTATATGTATATGTGTTGCGTATAATTGGTTTCAGTATATCAATATATTGTGTACACAAAACCTTTCCACTAATGTTATATTTTGGACACAACCCTGTCTTATTATAAATTATAGTATAGCAGCATTTGCCTCACTAGTAGATGAGCAACATGACTTCAGCTGATTGGTTTGGCCAAATAGTCCAGTCACAAAATGTGTTCCTTGAACAGACACACTGATGTGTAGATCACCCACAAACTCATTGATACACATTTATGTCGTGAAGATCACCCACAAACCCATTGATTAATACACAAAATCTACAAAAGGGGACACTCAGCTCCCTGTGCTTACAAAATATGGTGGCGCTATTTTTTATACAAGACTAGAAATTTGTCTGTCCTCTTTAAATTTAAATTGTCAAGATTCTTTGCTTGGATAGACACTTCATGATTGTGTTGAAATTTCATGTTGTTACAGACACGTGATTATGATGAAATTTTATGATTAGACAAGTACATCATGATTGTGGTAACAAAAAAAACTGTACTTTTTATAATTATCATCATGTCTAACTACAATAGTTTAATTGAAGAAGCATATATTATCAAAGAGTGAACATATATTATGTAAATTAAAAATATATTAATATTATGTAAATTAAAAATATAAATGCAATCATTGAGGAAAGCAGTTCAATTAGTTCAGCAATAAACAGTCACAGCTTTTAAAATATTTTAAATTGTTTTTTGTTGGATGACCAACTGCATTAATTTATAATGGTTTTTATAACTCCATAAGAATATTGTGGCATGTATGACAAACTCAATCTAAGTATAAGGTTTGCATGTTACCATGTCAGGCTGACCTACTACAAGTCGTGTCAGGCTGACCTACTACCAGCCATGTCATGATGACCTATTACCAGCCATGTCAGGATGACCAACTACAATGCCTGTCGGGCGGCCTACTACCAGTCAGATGATTTGGACGATGAGGAAGTCCTCACTTCAAAATTTTCATCATCGTCATCAGACGAGGAAAGTGACAGCAGTGACGTCAAGAATTTCTTAAGCCTTGACCTTGGCTTTTTTTTGTTGTGTAGCATGGAGGTTCCTGGGTGAGTGTTCTCATCTTCTTCCTCCTCTTCCTCTTCACTAGAATCTTTGACATCATTATTATTATTCTGACCAGTACCGTTGACCGGGTCCGTGCTCTTTGTTGCCAAAGTGGTTGCAGTTGATGGAGAAGCTTCACTTGTCTCCCCTGCATCGATAGCAAAACAAGACGGAGCTAAATTTATGTGTGACAAATTCTTGCCGCATGCCTCTTCAGAGCTTGAGTCAAAATAATTCTCAACAAATTCAAATTCATCATCAGCTATATCCACCCTTCCACCAGAGGGGTTCTGTTGCTGCTCCCCGGGTGAGATCAGCTGCAAGTTACTTCCCGTTGAAGTTCCCTCCCTTGTTGCTAGTGTTGCTCCCATTGATGAAGAATTGGTATTCAAAAGGGACATTCTGTTATCAGAGTTTTCAGGTAATGCCCTAGGCGTGTCTAGATGGGCTGAGTGTTGAGCATTGTCACTGAGCTCACTAAAACCTCGGCCCACTTGAATTACGTCAGGATCACGGTGGTGTCCGGAGGTGACAGATGATGGGGTATCCCTGTAAATACTGGATGATGTCTCATCTTCACCAGCCAGGGCTACAGGACAGCTGCATTGACTTTCATTGCCATCGCTGGCTGGTCTGAGGTGTTCATAGCCTGTCTTTAGATCCTCTATCTCTGTAACAGGATTTCTTGTTTGGATCAGCCTTCTCCGATGTGTTGGAGAAACTGGGACACCTGCCTCTAGAACAAGTTGACTGTCGTCAATGTTGTCATACAATGTCCTCGGCTCGGTTCCCGAGAAATGAGGCGGGTCAGTTTCTACGCTGTCTTGTTGACAATGGTTAAAGTTAGGGTCACATACAAGAAGTTGTGCCACACGATGGCCGTGTGTGTCCAAACCTGCAGCGTTGTCATAAACAGAGGGTAATGAACTGTCACTTAGGCACGCCGAGCAGTTCAGATTGTCATACAATGTTGGCAAAACCTCTGCTGAATGATCAAGGGAGGCTAGCTCAAAATGGTCAGGCCTGATGGTACTCTCCCCTGTCATGAGCCTGGAACCATGAGGTTGTGGCCCTGCTGGTTCTTTGAGCAATGTGTTTGAGTTGGGAGGTGATTGATTTCTGCTGTCTAACGGCTGGCTGTGGTCTGTTTGATGTGGACAACTAAGTTCTCTCCTGTCGTTGTACTGAGGTGGTGTAAGCCCAGGACTGGTGGACGGCTGATATTCTTCTTGTTCTTCCAGATAATGACTGGTCCTTGCTGCCCCAGCAGCCTTGCTTACCAACAATATATCTGTACCAGCTGTGACCACTCCACATGAGTCTCTGACTTTACTCCCTGATGGCAAAGCAGACTCTGAACTTGTCTGACTACTAGAACTTGTAGCAATAGGCTGATGGCTACTAGAACTTGTAGCAATAGGCTGATGGCTACTAGAACTTGTAGCACATGGCTGATGGCTACTAGAACTTGTAGCACTTGGCTGATGGCTACTAGAACTTGAAGCACTTGGCTGATGGCTACTAGAATTTGTAGCACTTGGCTGATGGCTACTAGAATTTGTAGCACTTGGCTGATGACTTTCTGCTGTTGTTACTCCAGGCAGATGGGCTGATGTTTGTGTCTTCTTTCCCACAGATGCCTTGTCAGTGTCACTGTCGTCTGTAGAACTAGAATCCGAGAAAATGATGGACCTCAGGAATCGTGTCATGAGCCATCTCTTGTTTTTCCCAGTTGTGCGGACTTGCCCTGGCCTTGCTCTCCTTTCTTGACTACTTGATGAACTGGAGTCAGAGCTGGAATCAGAGAAAAAGATATTTTTCTGTTTGCCTTGTCTGTTTGTCTTCAAGTGTTTGGTCTGAGCTCCTCTAGGTTCTTCTAATCTGAAGTTATCCACTGGAACACTCTGAGCTCTAACACTGCGGATATTGTTGGAGTGATCCTGGTCAATCAAGTCATTTGGAGGAGTTGCCAGGCAGGTTGATGATAATGAGATCCCAGGATGGTTTATCTGGTCTGGTTGGTTTGCTCTTTTCCTGTCACCATGGAAGTTGTTAGGATTGTTACTGGACTGTTTCACACCACCAGTGGCCGAGGTTGTGGAGCATGTATACACCCCAGGGATCGGGTGCCCGGCGTTTATTGAAAGGGAAGCTCCCCCCACAGCACCAAGCTCATCTTCTGCACCTTGGATGAGCTCCCTTTGGTCAGTCTCGGCTCGTTTAACCACCAGTTGACAAGAGGAGCCAATTTGACTGTCTGCTCTGTTATTATCTGCTGAAAGACACCCTAGGGCACGGTCGGGGGGTCTCACAGCATTGTTTGTCAGTGGCAAGTTTGAGCTTGATATGGGTGTTGTTTCTGATGCAATCAAATGTGGTGTGGTTGGTAAGGAGGCTAGTGGGCCAGGTAAAAGAAGGGATGAATCTGTTGTTGCACCACAAGGAAATGACTTGCAAATTTTTAGCTCATCTCCAGAATCGCTGTCTTCATTGGCCTAGTTGACAAAAGACAAATTGATAAATTTTAGCATCATTGACTTATAGCAAAGAAATGTATGCATCATTGACTTAAAGCAAATAAATTATAAAAGTATTATCTTTTGAAAGCCTTACAGTGTTAGTCTAACAATGGCTCCAACATCTGATGTAACTTGTGGGGAAAAATGAATTCTAAAAAAAAATCATTTTCTTACTGCCAGTAGATTCAGTATAATGAAAATTGATTAGATTCATTTCTAATTTATATCAATTTAATTACTGGCACACAAGAAAGAACCCTTAAAAATTATCCGCAATAAATAATATCTCACAAAAAATCTTAACATTAAAAAATTTTTAATTAAAGTTTAAAAAAAAAATATTTGAGCAAAAGTTTACTCCATTACCTCTATTTCTTTAGTAAGTTTTAAAAATAACTCTTGAAAGAGCGTATGTTCTACATCCAACAATCACCTGTTTAGCTACCAGCATGGAAATTCTAACATAGAGAGTTAATTTAAATGAAGACAGCTAATTATTTTAAATGCATACCACTAAAACAAATTTATTCCAATAAAAACAAAGCCTCGCATAAAGAATTTTGTGGTTAGATGTTGTGAGAACAAGTTCAGGGTCTGGTTTTGGTCAATAATTTATTTAGATGGGATTGCAGAGGGAGTCAAAATTTTGGTGTCTTTCCTTTAGTGATGGCTAGTGCTATATATATATATATATATATATATATTAATTTAAATTAGGGCTGTTATCGATTAAATTAAAATTAATTGTTAACTTAAGAAAAATTACCAAATAATTAATCGATAATTTAGATTAAAGCTAAAAATAAGATTATGATGTCATTAAACTGAAAATTTCAAGGGAAGTAACAAAAACAGGCAATGGATTTTTTTATAAATTTAAATTTAAGTAGTTCAATATAATGTCAATGAATTTAAATTTAGATATTGCTAATTCAGTAAAAACAATGTTAAATTTTGTATATCATCAAATCAACGAAATCATGTAAAACATTTTCTTTAATTTTAATCTCTATTTTATCTATTAAAATAATTTTAATCGATAAAAAAACTACCGATTAATCAAGAAATTAATTGATAATTTCCGCAGCCCTAATATATATATATTTATATATAGCTTTTTAAAAAAGGGTTGCATTGAATGTTTTACGATGTCTACTTCAAACAATTTAATCCAAAAAGAAACCTGAACATGAAGTGCAACACATTACATATGCCTTTATTAAATTAATGAATAATGCAAATGACAACATTAAAATCTAAAAAGCAATGCTAACTTCAAAACTTAAACACTAATAAGCAATACTAACATTTCCCAGCTTACAGATATTTTTCAGAAGTTTAGTAATGTGTTTAGCTCTGTGTTTATTACGATTTTAATTATCATTTATATAATGGTAATAAAAATAGAATCCTACCATAATTGTTAACAAGTTAAGTTTTTAAAAGGTACAAAATTTTAAAATCTTTAGCAAATCATCTTACTCTTTTAATGGAATTTTCTTAGCCTTGTCTGGCTTTAAATAAATTAATAATCAATCTCTGCATCATTACAAAATTTGGCTAGATTTATGGGACTTCAAACTTCAACATACCATCTAAACCGTTTGCAAGCCACTGAGTAGGGGAAATAAAGTCAACTAGCAACACACAAACAATGTTAGTTGGACATACATAACATCAAAATAATAATATTTTTGTGAGATGATATATTTTAATTACAGGCATAAATGAAATTTAATTTTCAAATTAACATCAAAGGAAGTTAAACGCTGACCATAGAATTTTTTTTAAAATTTCCTGCACAGCTTGAAGCTTGATAATTTCTAAGCCAGGGGTCGGCCAACAGAGGTAAATTACCCCATTTAGGGTAAAAAGGGAATTCTTGGGGTAATGATGACTCATTCGGGACATATAAAATCTGCTAGGTATATTCAAATCTCAATGCTTGGAACATATACCCACTATTAATCCAGTTCCTTCCAGACAGTGGAGTTTTAAATTCAATATCTATGTACATTTCTTATATATGTACGAAACAAAGACACCAAACTCCTCTCCAATGTCAATTATAACACCAATGACAATAATCTTTATCCACATGACTTAATGTTTCCAATATGTTCTCTGTAACATTTAAAATTAATGCCTTATAAACTCAACTAATGTTATAATGCCTGTTAATACAAGCCATGCCGTAGCATACGCCGCAGACTTGCTCATAAATAGTGCAAAGAAATTAAGGGGCGGGGAGAACAGAAAAAAAACTACATCACAAAGAAATCAGAACAACACTAATGAATCTCAGGGGTGGGGATAACTGCAGACGCATTGTTTATCTGGAAACATGTGCACTGCGGTTAGCTACTTGCCACCCCCACCCCCCACTCTTCACCACCCTAGCTTGCCAACCATAAATTGTGATTAGTTAACCCTGGCGAAAGTCATTTGTCAAGCTAATTTGCATACGTCTTGTGCTTGTTCTGATTATATATGTATACAGATGGTGGATTGAAGTTCTTCTGCAGAATTCGTTTGTTCATTAGAGTATGTTTTAAATTGTGGTTGTACATGTTAATCAGGATAGTGGCAAGGTGATGTCCCATTGGTGTGATAAGGTGGCTGTGAAATTTGTGTGGACATACAAAGATTGTCAATAGCTGGCACCAGAACATCATCACGTGTGAAAGTCAAGTGAGCTTCAAAAAGGCCATGTTTGGAAGCACCACTAAAAAGCAGGTATATAGACAAATGATGACCAGAATTGTAAACTCGAAGACGTTCTCGGTATGGTGGAATTCATTTCTAGCTTGTTAAAAGCATGTTCTTGCAGAGAAGTTTACGAGCTATTATTTGGTTGCATACCTCACATACTTAGCTGATATTTGCTAGCTTATGAATGCGTTGAACAAAGAATTGCAGGGGAAAATTAACAATATAATTTCAGCAGAGAAATGACTCCAGCACTTCGATTAAAGCTTTCATATTGGAAACAAAAAGCAGATGAAAGCAAGTTAGCGGCCTTTTCAAAGTTGGCCTTGTACGTGGAAGATAGTGGAAATATAACATTAGATGACATCAAGAATATAGTTATCAGACATCTTACCATGCTCAAAAAGGGGGTAACTGTTTTCTTTCCAGTTATTCATTTGCATAATGTCAGTTAAATTGTAGATCCCTTTCAATGTGACATTGCAGATGTACCAGATGAGCCTCAAGAGTTGGCAGAGACATTTTTTGAACTTTATTCCAATAATGAAGAACACATTGACTTTGTAAAGAAAACAGACATCACTTAATGGAAGTCAGATGCCACAAAGGCTTTCAACATTTTACACAAGGAGACTTTCAAAACATTGTTGCCTTCTGCAACATCGTATCTTTGAGAATGACGATTTTCCACTCTAATGAACATAAAACAAAGCCGCGAAATTGATTGGAACCAACTTGCACAGACACCAAAGGTCCCAATTTTGATCTAAGTGTGTCAAAAACATCACTTCTCAAAGAACTGAACTGTAAAGAGATTTAAAGAAGAAACCTCTGTGTTTTATAAAAATAATTAACTATAATAATTTATATTAAATTTACATTTTCAGTTAGCTTTTTAAAGTAAAATGTTCTTTATCTGAGTATCACATGTTCAATTTATCATTATATAAATCAAGAATAGCCAAGGTTACTGGGCCTATAACCATTATAACAATTATATTCGACTGTAAACTTTTATAGTTGTATTTAATAAATTCCCACTGATATATGGATCCTCTGTGTTGTTTTGACTTACAATATCTGCACATAATCCTTTTCAGATTCATTTTAGACACTTGCTACGCTTCTTAAGCTCACAAGATGGGTTTACAGCTGGGGCTTAGTTCCAGACCCATTGGGGGGATATACAAAGCTCCTTCAACCCCGCCCCCCCCCCAGTCATGTGGTCCTGGGGGGGGGGGGTCACATCAACATAAAATTTTATATTTTGAGATAACTGGTAAAACAGTTTGCCGACCCTGCTCTAAGCCTTCTTGTTATGGGTATGAAAAGAGTAAACTGGTGATAACATTACTTGAGTCTACATCATTTTTTAAAAATTTAATTTGAAAAAGAAAGCAAAATATCCTTTAGTTTAATAAAAAGTTTCAAATGATAAGTTACTAATATTTTTTTTAAATCATCAAATAGTGTTGAATATTCATCTACATAAAAATTTTAAAACTTTTTGTTAATCCAATTACAATTAATAAACAGGATATGTCAAGAGCACATCTTATTCTAAAAGTATTTACTGTTTATTTTATAACACACAAGTAAATTAATTATGTTAAATGCTAATTATTTGAAATTATTCATTACTTCACAAAAGATAATTTGGAGTAAGTAAGCTTGCTATGTTAAAAGGTATATGCCAGAAAACTTTAGGTGAGGTCAATTGTCATGAAGCAGGATAAAAAAAAAAGCTAACCTTGATAAACTGAAACAATTCCACAAGCTTTGAAAGTTTAAAATCTGTAGGGATTCCTTCTATACCCCTAACAAAATCAATTTTTATCTCTTCCCGACACTCTGGACAAACAAGTGTTCGAGAATAGTTGAGATAAGATCTGAAAATCAGCAGGACATTTTGCATTATGATTCTAACATTTTCGATGGTATGCACTGCAAAGTCACAGTTCTAATTCTATAGTCAAAAAGGAAAATAAATAATAAGCTTATTTGTGGTTTGAACAGTGACAAAAAAATTACAAATATTTACATCAAGTAAAGTTAACACCTAAATAAATAGAGGTAATAAATTAATTGTGTTATTTGAACTCACTGCCTAGTTGTAATAAAAGTTTTTTTAAAGAAATATCTGGCTTTCATTTTAGAAATAAAGTAGCATTTTATTTACTCTCCTAAACATTCTTTTAAATATCATATCAACATTTAACAATTGATAACCTTCACAAGACACATCCTTAAGAAACAGAAATCTTGAAAAACAATCTCTTTTAAGACAATTTTACTTAACCAAAGATGATAAAACAGTTGCCCAAGTTCATACACTTAGTTACCAACTATTACCAACATAACCTCCTTACCAGTGTCACAAAGCACAATAATAATTATCATAAAGGTGAAACATTTTCAAAGGTTTTTATAAATTTGACTCAGTTCGCTGTAATAGTTTAAAAGATATATTATTATACAATTGTTATAAATTTCATGCACTCAAAAAAAACAAAGAATATTACACAAAATATCTTAGTTAATTACTAATTGAAGAAAGTAAAACTTAATAATGGGACCCAGATTATACATTTTCAAAATAGTGTAAGAAAACAGTCAAGGCTTTGGGGAGCTTTTACTTTACGCTTAAAAAGTTTACTCTTAAAGAGGCTTGACAAATCACTATTTTTGGTTACAACAGATATTCTGCATAGAGTACAAATATATTTTATGGCCCACTCAGTTATAGCAGATGGTTTTATGAGGTTCAAAATAAACATTTTAAAGACAACATGAAAGCATGATTGAAAGCAAATTGACATTAAAGGTGGGGTGTGTCTTGGGATACGCCTTCCTACACAAAGTCACAAAGGTTCCATGCAAAATGTGGCAAATGGAAAAATTGCTGGAGAGCACAAATGACAAGCCAGCAATGGAAAACTTACTCTGCACCAGGATGTTTCCCATGAATCTTTTATTCATTCTGCACTAGAACATTTTGTGCCTGAACAACCATCTGCTCTCCAACAGGCAGATTTAGCCAGAAATGTTTATAAAGATCATGATCTATTTTGAATGACAAACATTTATCAGCATATCTTTTATTTTTTATAGCACTTACCCATTTTCTTCAGTTTTCTTATCTAAAATTGCTTTGATACATAGGTGACAGTAAGAATGACCACAAGGTAATCTGCGTGGTTGTGTGAAAAGCTCCATACAAATAGGGCAGGTTAACTCCTCTCTCATTTCTTTCAATGGCATTTTCAAGTGATCTAAGCAATTTAGACATTATTAAGAAATATATTTTAAATCTATTACAATGTATAAACATACAGGGTACCAAAAATGTTATATAACTTTTTGAAAGAATAGCTTTCTCTTTTTTAATATATTTTTCTTGTATTGTGCATCAAGTAAATGTTATACTGACCCCCTCAATATTATGGAATTCAGCAGCAGTGCACCATCTAGTTCACTGATTTTCAATATTTTAAGGTCAATTTTTCAATTCTAAGATTCCAACAACTAAAACTAATAACTAAGATTTAAAATAGTAGCTCCTAGCCTTACTAGTCATTACTAATACTAACAATCATCAAAATCAAACAGTATTATTTACTTTACTATGCTAACTATCAATAAAAATTGGGTAAATACAGGGTTCAACTTCCAGAAGTATTATGCATTTTATCCCTTATTATTCGGTCTACATCCTGTTGATTTTGCTTTACTTCTCGTTTTAAAGTTGACAGTTGTCATTTTTTTAAAACGTACCCCTTGGCTACATAGTTAAGCTATTGATAAATCAAAATCGAGGTTAGAAGACATAAACATTTTTTATTTTGTCAGAAACGTCAATTTTAGAGTCCCTGTGAAATGTTTTAGCTTAAATATCTATTTTATTTGAGGACCCATAAGCACAGCACAATAACTTCAGGAAACGTAAAGTTTAGCCTGAAGCGAAGTATGTCAACCGTGACGTCACCGGTTGCTGGAAAAGTAAGTTCTATAAATTCTAAAAGGATTATAAAAAATGGAAGGTTTTAGGGTTTGGGTTAGGTATAGCTTTAGAATTTTCGGAAAATTGAAGGTTTTAGGGTTTGGGTTAGGTATACTATACCGTATAGCTATAGAATTTTAATTTTAAAGCTTTTTAAAGGACGTGCTATAACAACAAAGAAGGCCGCCAAGACCGTGACGTCACAGTCGACATACTTCGCTTTTACCTTTAAATTTATTATATGTTAAAATTAAAAGTTAATAGTAATAATAGCCTAAGTCTAAGTTAAAGTTGCCTTTTTAAATAAGGCATTTCTTAGATTTCTAAGCTTACTTTTAACTTTTAATAAGGCTTATAAAATTAACTTATAATTTAACTTATAATTATAACTTAAACGGTAAACCTGAAACTTAAATTAGTTTGTTAATATATAATAACAGGTGAAGGTCTTAAGTGTCTTCACACTTATCACTTAAAATCTAAATCATGATCACTATCAACAATAACAATGACAATGAGTATCAATGACTCATGATCATGACTATCAAAATCAAAGTATCAATTTCAATTCAATCAACGATCGACGAATCACGTCGTTTGAATTAGATAAGGTCAGTTAAATGACACATGAAACTAGTCAAAATTATTCATTTCATTTTGTTAATTATAAATCATGATTCAGGGTATTCAGTTCCAGAAAGTATTAACGCTGATTTTGCTTCCGTTTACTTTTTATTTGTCGCAAATTTTAACCAAGGATAATCCAATATTTTTATCCCATCAATGAGACGACACAAAAAAAACAACCCAATGCTAAATTATATAATTTTTCTCGAATGGAGAGGGGTACATTTGATCATACTATAATTTTCTTTTGATACCAAAGAGGTCCAAGGAAAAAAAAAAGCTCACCGACTATAACGAACCCCGCCGTGTCATATTCTTATTTAAAATTAGCTTGATGCCATTCTGATCATTTGTTATTGGTGACATAGACATAACATTTTTAAAACGTAAAGATAACATTTTAACGTAGATGTTTTTTTTTTAAAACGTAAAGATAACATTTTTAACAAGTGACTAAAAATATAAAATACGTTTAAATATTTTTTAAAGGATCTAATAAGTATATAATAGGGCTGTTATCGATTAATTTAAATTTAATTGTTAACTTTTGAAAAATTACCGAATAATTAATCGATAATTTTGATTAAGCTAAAATTAAGATGTATGACGTAATTAAACTTAAAATTTCAAGGGAAATAACAAAAACAGGCAATTAATTTTTTCATTTAAATATAAGTAGTTCAATTTAATATCACTGAATTTAAACCTTGTCATTGTTAATTAACTTAAAGCAATGTTAAATTTTTGATAACATTTTCCTTATAAAAAGACCTTATTTTAAAGTTTGATCTTTAAATTTTTTTTTTTTAATGGAGAAGTTGGTACTTCAAAAAGGGAAACAATTATTAATTATTATTAATCAATCCCTTATTAATAAATAGATAGATAAATTTCACTCGGTTTAATCACCATTTTATCGATTAAGATAATTTTAATCGATAAAAACTTTTACCGATTAATCGAGAAATTAATCGTTAAGTTCCGCAGCCCTAGTATATAATATAGAAAAGTAGAAAATTACATTTTTAAAATGTATTATTCACATTATGTAAAGTAAAAAAACATATTTTTTTTCATATTTATAAGAATACCCGGTTATGTCGATGGCCTAGAGGTCTGTCGAAAAAAGTCGAGATAACCGAGGATTGAGATAAACAACAACCAATATGGCGGCAAAATATTAAAACTTGCTTGAAATTTCTTTTTGTAAATGTTGTGCGTTAATAAATGAGAATGTACATTCACGTGTTTTTTTATTTATTTATTTATTTTACAGCTTTGACGTTATTTGTTTGATGAAGTGATCGGCATGCTATAAAAATAAACATACATGTTTGCTAACAACGAAAGGCATATGTGCACCAACTATTCATCCGTTTAGTCAGGACCGGTTAACCTTAATTTCATTTAGTCGATATATTAGCTTATTACCAGGAGTTAATTTTTTGTTGTGTTACGGCAGAATACCAGAGCCAACACAACACGCGAGCGACCGTGACATCACAGCGTTTTCTTAATAATAATATTCCGATCTATAAACAATTTAAAAATTCACGTCATCACTGTTAGTGGAGTTATCTAGTAAATGAATTTTAAAGTAAAAAAGAATTGCTTACTAAACGAAGCATAGTACCAAAAGTAACACAGCGCAGAGAGCTGAACACAAGCGGGCTGTGACGTCACCAACAGACACCGTCCGTGAGGTGGACATTTTATACCTTCCCCTTCTTGGTTCTACAAAATTTAAGGGACAATACGGACCGAACAGTAAAACGGTCTTTTCTTCTTAACGATTGACCGGTCCGAAAAAAAAACAAAATGACTTGACAATAATTGATAATCGAGATAACCGACGTAAAGTGGCGAATTTTGCCGTCATTTTTACTGGAGATATTATGGTTTGGCGACATAAAAGAGGCGACATAACCGATGAGGAAATGTTTAAACAAAGAGAGAGTTTCACGGTTCCACTTCAAAAGCGTCGACATAATAGGGTTGGCAAGATAACCGAGGTCGAAATAAGTGGGTTCGACTGTACTAATTTTCGTCGGTGTTTCTAATCTCTTCAATGCCTTTTACATTTTAAAAAAAAAAATTTTTTTGCATAATGCATATTTTAGGAATTTCAAATTATATTACTGCGTTATAACGTGTTCTTAGTGTGAATGTTTAGTTTTAAGTTTTTCGGCTTCTTTTTTTTTATAAAGATATTGGCAGATTGAGATAAAAATAAAATTAGTTACCTAAACACACACACACACACGAGAGAGGGAGAGAGAGAGAGAGAGAGAGAGGGAGAGAGAAACACACACTGCAGGTGGGGTGCAACAGATTGTAGGTGTATACCTTATATTAGGAAATTCTTATGCTGACAAGAATAATCCAATAATTTAACCTGAGACTAAATAAAGACACCAAACATTGTGAATTCATAACTTCGTAATGTAAATTTTAATGTGACCTTACTAAGTGGTGGAATTGGGATTAAATAATTAACACCCGACTGGAAATAAAATTTAATTATATTTACAAGAAATCCCTACCTGGTTAATACTGAAACGAGAACTATTGGTGAGATTTTACGTATGACGTATACTAATCACTATTCAGCATTTATTTTTAAAATATTTAAATAAGAGCATATTTTGTTAAAATGTGGTCTAATAGTAATAGATAATCGTTATGCAGATAAAACAACAACTTTCATTTAAGATATTTATATAATTTATAAATTAATATCATCATCATTATTGGATACCAGGTCTTGATCAGACATCATATATCACGATTTTCCATCTCTCTAGCTCTAGGTTATTCGCTGCTTCAAGGAAGTCGTTGTTCATTCGTTCATGCTCTCCTTGCATGTTGTTGGCTGTCTTCCTGCCGTTTCTCCTAACAGTGACCTAACAGATATCTTCCCACTTCCCACGTGTCTATTGTCCAACACTCACACTCATATGGAAGAACATGCCAAACTTGCAGGCAGGACCGGCTTTAGGACAAGGCGAACAAGATGAAAGAGATGATTGAGATTTTACAGAAATGTCAGTTTTGAAATAACAATAGCAGTTAAACCTATTTTCAAAGAGACAAAAGTGCGAAAAAGTAAAAAAAAAAATAATTAAAAAAAAAAAAGTTAAATATGAAGGAGAAGATCGTATCTTATCTGTTACAGACACTCCTTCAATACAGAAGATTATTGCGTCCTACGTTTATTTATGATTTATGTTTAACCCCGCATTCTCATTAGAGTTTTAAATGATGATAAAATGTTGGCTTTCCTGGTTTCTTCAGGCAACCCATACCACGCCCGAATTCTGACCGGGAAGAAAAAAACTTGTATGTGTTTGTTCTTGCATACAGAATAAGAAAGGTGTTTTTATCCTTATGTATATCTGAGGGTTGTATTAAGTTATCTCTGTGTTGTATTTCTGAATTAGAATTAATCGCTTTATGTATAATTACTAATTTAGTTTTGGTTCTTCTATCCTCTAGTGTTTCAAGGTTTCAGTGGCGGCGTTAGGTAAGCGCGGGGCCTAGTGCCGGCAATGACCCCGCGGGGCCAGAGTACTAGTAAAGATCGCTAAGCACCAGTATGCTATGGTATTTAAAAATATTAAATATCTTGATTATTGTGTAATTTTAATACCGTGTGTCACCTTTTTATTAAATTATTACAAGTTCATTATTTTCTCTGGTCTATAAACAATGGTTTATAAAGGGGATTGGCTGAATGGTACATCTGACCTATTTTCCGCTAACGGTGTAATGCTTTCAAAGACGTCTAGAGCTACGCTACGGAATTTGACCTTCAAAAAGGATTACAAGAGTGCCTCTTTCGTTTCTTTACAATCGTTTCCAGCATACGTTCTAACATCCACTCTTTGGTTCTACATGTATAGGCTATGAACCAGGACGAGACATGTTCAGGACCGAAACTCGGGGCCTACCAAAGCGCGGGACCTGGGGCAGTCGCCACCCTCAAACGCCGCTCCTGCAAGGTTTAATAATTTAACTAATGGTGTTACTCTTGTCAGTTTTGAATATTCTCCAGTAATGAATCTGCCAGCTCTTTTTTAAAATTTGTTCTGATTTACCAATTTTTTCTTTGTTGAACGGGCCCATACAGAAGATGCATAATCTAGAATAGGTCTCACCAGGGTGAGGTAGCATTTTACATTTATATCTTTATTACATTTGTAAAAGTTTCTCTTCATAAAACCTAACTTTTTGTTTGATTTTTAAAATAAATTCATTGACATGGGGATTCCATGATAATTTACCATTTATTATGGCTCCTAATTATTTTTTGGATCTTTAGTTTGGGTTAGTTCTTTTCCATGAATGAAGGATTTGTAGATGCACAAGAAAAAAGTCGCAAATATTTTTTAAGCCTGGTTGTTGATGGACAGTCACTTTTAACAACTGCGAAGGCATCATGACGCGTTTGGATTATTTAAACATTTCATCTATTACACAATTTTTAAAAAAAAAGTTTTTAAAAAGTTATCTACTGAATAGCAATATGAACCTGGAGAAAAGGCTCACAGCCTTCGAAAATAAGAAGCCTGAAGAGTTGCAGTCATTGAGTTCTATCTTAGATATACAGACGCTCCTTCTATGCAGAAGATAATTGCGTCCACAGACCATGAGAGATGATCTGTTGGCAAGTGATGCAGCGGTCACAGGCCACGGCTATAGGGGTTCCACGCATTACCCCAGCCGCCTAACTATTGTCTAGTTAGGTGCCCATTCAGAGCTGGGTGACTCGGGGACTCCTCAGGCCCCGAGAACAAATCCTCACTTTTGTGTGGATTCGAACTCGTGACCATCAGTGTGACAGTCGAGAGCGCTACCTCTCGACCACCACGTCCCACGTTCCATAATTGTTGCAGTCACCTACAATGATCCTGTTAAGATTTTGCAATTCCTTTCAGTAAACAAGCGTTATAGTGACCTTCGTCACACACAACTATTTCTGTCACTGTGGCTTATGGAGAAAAATAGCCTTTCGAAACTAAAACGTATTAAAACATGCATGCGATTTTTTTATTAAAAAAATTCAAGATCGGCTCAGTAACTTAGCTATTTTGTCAACTGAAAATGATGTCGCTAAGGATTTTGTCAATAATGAACTTATTTTCGGAATTTGCAGCCGGCAAAGCTCGCAAGGGTTAACCTAGGCTTTAAACTAAAAGTAAAAAGCAAGGTAAAAGTAGAAGATAACAACAAACCAACGCTAGTTTATATAGTTTAGGGGCCGTCCATAAATGACCTCACGCACCGGGGGGGGGGGGGGGGGAGTTAAAGCCTTTTTGACAGGGGCGGGGGGGGGGGGGGGGGGGTGGAGAAAATGTGAGGTCCTGTAAAAANGGGGGGAGGGGGTTGAAGAAATGTGACGTCACGTTAAAATAGTAACTTTAAATAAAAAATTCCACTGAAACATCTGGTGGCTTACAATTTATTTTAAAACTTTTTTTTTAAACCAACAATGCTTCTCAAAGTGCTGTCGGTAGGCCATCAGACTCTGGTTGGCATAAGTTATCAAGAAATCAAAATTAAATCTAATTATAATACATGTAGGCTACTTGAAAATCCATAAGAGAACGTATGAAGTTGTTACCCAGCGTAGTTTGAAGATGACATCAAAGCATGTGTGATGTAGCCGGCGCTCCGTTTGGTTCTCTTGCGACGGCTATTCAAGTTTTTTTTTTTTTTTTTTTTTNNNGGGGGGGGGGGGCAGGAAGCTATATGATAAAATGATACACGTTTTAAGTTTGATATAATTGTTTGATTGGTTTTAGGTCCAACACCCCTGTACATTCTAGATATGATGATAAATGTACCTATTTAAAATTATTAAAGTTTATGTTAATATTTTTGTTACCCCAAAGGAGCGGATTCTAGCGAATTTTATGTGCCCACAACGATTCAGCATTACCCCCAAGAGTTCCCCTTTCACCCTAAATAGATAATTTACCTCTGCTCCCCGACCACCCGATGAAACCACCCGATAGCGATAGCAATGTATTTTTCATTAGTTTGTTTGCCGGTCGTCAAATACGAAAAAGTTTGAGAAGCACTGTCCATTTATTTAATGTCGTTTTACATAGCTTCACGCGTGTTACGATACTACAATGGAGACCTACTTTAAAAAATACTTATTTGACAAAATATTAAGTGATTTTAAACATACTTATTTTAAAATGAAAAAAAAAAAGATGTGTTTTTTGTTACATTTTTTTTTTGGGGGGGGGGGGGGGNGGGGCAAAGTTTTGTGACGTATTTTTGGAGGAGGGGGGTCCACCTTTTGTGACGACGCGTGACGAGGGGGTGAAGAATCGGCCAAAATTGCATGACGTCATTTATGGACGGCCCCTTGTAGTGTTAAGTTTTGTAAATAATTTATAGTTATATGCAGGGGGTCATTGGGTTACGACGTTGATCCGTTTTTAAGAAGCATCGTAACCCGAATTTCGGTTAAGTCAGAACATATGTGAAATAAACTGTAAAATACTGTACGTACAATGCTATTAAAATGTAACAGTTATTTGCATACGGAAGTATTTTAAAAAGATAAAACAATTCCTTAGCACATAAATTAAAGTAAATATTAATCTTTAAAAACCGAATGACATGTATTATTTAATTTTTTTTAAGGGGGCGCGTTCGTAACCACGAAACAGCGTAAGTTGGGACTGCGTAACCCGAGGACCACTCTAGTCATCAGAGGGTTGCTGGGACAGGTTTTGTCTATGGTTGACGAGACCGATCCTGGCACGGAAGTTTCGGAAACATTAAGAATATGGGACGAGTGGGTTGTCTCCTGGAGGGTTATCAGCACGGGCCTTTCGGGCTTGTCTTCTTAAATGGGGCGATGATCCTGTTTGCCTCGCATGTCCTGGCACCTTCCTGGATAGATTGGCGCCAGGTGGACCGGTCCATTGCAGCTTCTTCCCACGTGTCTGGGTTGATGTCAAACGCTTTCAGAGAGGCTTTCAAGGTGTCTTTGATGCGTGTCTTTTGTCCATCATGGGACCGCTGGCCATGCAGGAGCTCGCCATAGAAGAGTCTCTTTGGTAGTCTCTATTTGGCATTCGGGCTAGTTGCCTAGCGAAGCTGTGACTGCATACCAGACAATACATTTTAATTATTAACATCTTTTTTGAGTTTTATGATCTTCAATTAAATGAATAAAATTGTAATTATTCATTGTCAATGATGTTATGTTTAAGTTTTTAAAAATGAAGTAATTTAATTTTTCATTATTTTAGTATATGTAAAAATACAAATTTTTGCATGGGTCTCGCTCCTTATCTGCAGCCTTGGGGCTCCCTCATAGTTAGCTGCCTTGGGCCCTGCGCACTCCACTCGAAATTCAAAATTCTGAGTATGCTATTATTAATTATTTCATTAAAGTATGTTGAGAAGGCAAGACACATCCCTGCCTGTCTCCTCTCTGAACAGGTCAACATAAAAATAAGATTGGCGACTCTCAACCACTGCCTTCATAATCCACAACCCTTCCCTTTTCATTATGTAGTTTTTCATTCTACATGTATTATGTATTCACAAATTATTGACTTTCGTCGAATGTCATGTATGTGTGACTGACTTTTGACCTACGCATGCGCATAGCTTGTTTACAAGAAACACTCAACCACGTGACCAGAAAAAATGGCGACGTCAGAAATAAACGTCCTTGAACGCAAACGGTGTTTTGATCGAACTTAACGCACTACACTTAGCTTAGTTTCGATTCTATAGCACATCCTCCCGATATGGACGAACCTGTGATGATTACATGGCTCTTGATATGGGGTAGCTTTCTTTTTTGCGCTTGTGTAAGAAGGTAGACTTGGAATCAATTTCAACGACGTGTCAGACGTGTCGAATTTTTAAAGACTTAAAAAAAAAAAATTTTAGTTGGAATGTAACAATTAAAATTTTACATAATTTAGAGAAAGTATAGGATTAGTATAAATTATTAAGTTACAAGTACAAGCAAGCCATAAATTATTTTTTAAATAGTGTTTGAGTGTGGAAAGTGGCTTGTCACTAATCACTAATCTAATAAAGAATCTGGATTTGGATTACCATCTCAAGTTCAAGAATCAAGAAAGAGCTGATTCAGATTCAAATTCAACCATTGGTAAGCCCAGCCACCATTCATTTGATTTTGATTCAGTGTCAGAATTTGTCACGTCTAACTAGACTTAAAGACTCAAAGGCAAGGTACACACACAATTCACATCAAATCCAACCAAGTCCAAGTCAAGTGTGAGTTTGAGTTATAATTATAAAGTTCAGTTATATTTAATTATTATATCGTAATATAATTAATAGTATATTTAGTAGGCCTACTTAACTTGTCTTGTTAAAGTTAAAGAAATATTATCTGCCTTAGTCTTCTTACTTCTTAGTGTTGTTTTTTTTTGTGTATTAGTATAAGTTATTAGTATTAGAGTGGGACACGGTGGTCGAGTGGTAGCGCGCTCTACTGTCGTACCGATGGTCATGAGTTAGAATTCACGCAAAGATGAGGATTTGTTCCTGGGGCCTGAGGAGTCACCGAGTCACCCAGCTCTGAATAGGTACCTAACTAGACAATAGTTAAGCGGCTGGGGTAATGCGTGGAACCCTTATAGTTATAGCCTATAGCCGTGGTCTGGGACCACTGCATCACTTGCCAACAGATCATCTCTCATGGTCTGTGGACACAATTATCTTCTGCATAGAAGGAGCGTCTGTATATCTAAGATAAGAGTTAGAGTTAGAGCCTATATTTTATCTAGGGCAATCCTGCAGTTTCTACACATAAATTATTTCACAGCAAAGTTTAATTTTCTTGTGAGAACTTATGTTTTTAATTTATTAAAATTAAATGCATTATTATTATAATTATATGTTGTATTTTAGCTAATTTTAATACAGCGTTAATTTGTTAGTCTTATTAATTTTTAAGGCCTTTTTTTTAAACGTAACCAACTAATACTTATACTCTTTATTTATAGTCATAAATTATAAATAAAGTATAATTAAAGATTCAAAGATTCATTTAAAATATACAAATTCAAAGTGATTCAAAGAGTTGGCCTATGCCTGTATGTTTATGAAATTTTATGAACTAGCATTTTCCTTCATTCATTATCGATTATCATTTCAATTTAAATCACATGCACCGAAACTCAGTTTTTAAAATTAATTAGACACGTCATGAGTCGGCATATAAGTTATATAGCATAGACTGCATACTGCAGCATAGTATAAGAGTCATAATTCCTACCAAATTTCAAACTTGTATGAGAATGTATGTCATGTATACATGTAGCCCTGTAACGTCAGGCCTTGAGATATTGCTATGGAATTATTGATGTTACAGTTACAGTAATATAATGTACCTTATATTTCCTTATACATTTTCTAGACTTTACAATTTAAAAGTAAAAAGAATACAGTCATTAATATAAAATACATATATATATATATATACAGAATACAGTCATAGTTAATAAGTTAAGTCAGCCCTTGTGATTAACATATTTTTAATTTTTTAAAAATTTATACCATCATACACTATTGCCCATTTCAATTAATGAATTTTTTGTATTAACCCTAAACTGAAAACATAATAATGTAGTATACATAATATAATAATTAAAATTGAACCTCCACACAAATATCCACAAATATGCAAAAGCTGTAACATTAAATTAAAACAGATAGGCATTCTCCGCTATTTTTTATTTACCAATAGGAATATCTGTTATCAAACTATAATAAGTTTTAAGGCATGGCTTAGCATTTATCTAATTTTTTTGTACATGTTTTTTTATACATTTAAAATTAATTTTTATTTTTCACAAATCTAAACCTTGTTCTTCAATGACTCTAATATGACAAGACTAAATAAATATTGTCATTCACTTAAAAAGATTCATTCAAATATTTTCTTTCCCAAAATATCTATATCCCTAGGAGCCAGGATGATCAAAACATTTATGAAATTCAATGGAAAGGACGTAAACAAGGTATGGGTTAGCCTGACCGGACGTAACAAAACAGCGTTTTGTTACGTCCGGTCAGGCTAACCCATACCTTGTTTACGTCCTTTCCATTGAATTTTGTATAAGCCTGATTGCAGTCCTACCCCTCATTTTGTTTAAAACATTTATGGTAGGTCCTCGTTATTAAATATAGAAAATACAAGTACATGTAATATGTATTGATAGAAGAAGTTAAAATAGTTCATAATATCCACTCAACCATGCAGCGATATAATTTAATTAGGGGTAAGTTAAAACCACAGCTTATGGTGTAAAGGGCAAAATAAAATCATAACTCCTTCCCCACTTTCCACATCATAAACATAAATTATTATTTAACATTTTAAAAAATGTGTATACACATTTTGTTTACCTATTCATATTGAAAAGTACCCTCTCAAAATTTCTTACCTTTGCAACTATATTCATAATCTAAGTATGAAAGATAATTATTATTTATTATTATTATTTTTTTTTTTTTGCAATACAGCAGATTCTTTTGTTCTTTTTAAGTTTGTTTGATTTTCATAACATAATGGATTCTCAATTTGATTTCAATTATATGTAAACAAATATAATTGTTAAGTTTGTTTGAAATGTTTTCCAACACACACACACACACACACATTATGTATAAAAAATGTATACTCCCAGAACTCTAATTATGAATAGTTCATCTATAAGTTACCCAAGGCATAATCTTTCCTTGTAGATCAAAATAGATTCTTGAGGGAATAAATATTGAAATTTGAAACTCTACCTAATTCATGTCTTGCAGTAAGTAGGTTATTTACTTAATTTTGTTTTGTTTCTGATTACAATGTGCAAGATCAACATTAAGCAAAACATTTTAAATTCAGGGCTTTCTGTAGTACTGTTTAGCTGAAAAACACTTGTGTTTAGTTAATTTAAATACAGTAATCTGTATTAAAATGACACATACTGCATATTAAACTCAATAATATGTCTTTAGCAGCTAAATGGGTATTCAATTAATCCTTAAGTCAATTTTTACCAAAATTACTGAGTGATGTAAAGAAGAGAAAAGTGAAAATCTGACATAAAACAATCTATTTTTATTTTTAAAGTGCTAACATATTTAATATGCACAAAATGTGAAATGAGACCTTTTGGGGCAGTCAAAGTTTGCATGCATGCAAAAAATATATACATGTGTATTAATTATCATTTGTTTCTTCACATTTTTTCAAGCTGTTTTTTTAAATAAAAACATTTGTTTGTTTGATGCTACATGTTGATGCATAACCATCCATTAATATGTTTGGGTAAAGGGACAATTTTAAAGTTAATAACTTAATTAAAAATTAACATATTAAATTTAATTTTATATAGCATTCAAACTTTTTAAAATGATTTTCTAAAAATAATGCCCTAGGAATTTTTATTTCCCAGCTTATTAAATCCATTAAGCTGCACTGATTGAAAGCAGCAAATGCCCATCGGGACTCCAGAAGAAACATTTTTCAATCGACAAAATATGGATTTTGATCGGCAGAGCTTAAGAAGTGTGGGCAGGCAGCCTATATTTGAACGCCCTGGATCAGACATTAAAAAAACTGGCATGATGAAAAAAATGAAGGTAAGATTCTTTTCTAGTAAAATGTGTTTTTATTTTACAATTTTAGCTAGAAAAATGTTTTAAGTTTATTTCTAAATATGTAGCTTTACTAATGTATATACTTTTTTTCAAATTATCTTTTTTTCTTCTCTATTTAAATGCTTTCTTTAGTATCTTGGAATACAAATAAATTCGGGCTGCAGAATTAATGGTTAATTAATCAATTAATCATTAAAATTTCAAATCGATTAAAATCTATTTGATGTATTAAAATTCTATTAAAATTTAGGACAAATTTCTAATATTTTTTGTGTGTTAATTTATTAATTATTTTATATATTTTGTAACTTACATACTTTTCCCTCGTATTATTATTATTTATTTAGGAGTGCATGCTTAAACAGAAGTGTTTTTCTTCCCTCGTTCTTGCATAGCAGAATGTATTTGCTATGTTATGTCACAAAATTTGGGAGCCATGGAATTACACTAACTTATCCCATTTTGGGAAATAATGCATCGCGACTTAATGTGATCTATATATGAGTTGTATAAAATGTTGTTGAACCTTCTCGTCCAATAGGGACATCCACCGATGATCGTCGACGTCTGCACTTCCTCCTAGGACATAGGCCACCTACAAGAGATCTCCAGGCATCTTTATCCTGGGCCATTTTCTCCAGGATCTTCCATTCATGGCCAATTCTCTTGATGTCTGCCTCCAATTCTCGGCGCCAGGTGTTTCTTGGACAGCCTATTTTCCGTTTACCCTGTGGGTTCCATTTCAGGGCTTGCCTTGTTATATTAGAAGCAGGTTTCCTTAGTGTATGACCGATCCACCTCCGCCTCTTTTGAAGAATCTCTTCCTCAATGGGCTTCTGTTTAGTCGGCTGCGACAGTTCCCGGTTGCTGATTTTGTCCAGTGAATTCTGAGAATCCTTCTTAGACAATTGTTAATGAAGGACTGGATTCTGGTCAGGTTTACAGCCGTTGTTCTCCATGTCTCAGCTCCATATAGCAGCACTGGTTTCACCATAGCGTTGAAAATCCTTACTTTTAACTTGCTTCCTAAGTTGTTGGCGACCCACACATTCTTGAGTTGCTGGAAGGCTGCTCTTGCTTTTCCGATCCTTATTTTGACGTCGGCATCTGTACCACCTTGTTTATCTACCATGCTGCCAAGGTAAAAAAAAAACTCCCCACCCCCTCAAGAGCTTCTCCTTCAAGCATGATGGGTGATGTACTGGTGGCATTAACCTTGAGGATTTTACTCATTCCTTTGTGTATGTTGAGACTTGAGACCTATGCTAGCAGAAGTGGCTGCGACAATGTTTGTTTTCTCCTGCATCTGTTGTTGAGTATGTGCAAGGAGGGCAAGGTCATCAGGAAAGTCGAGATCAAGTTGATCCCATAAGGCCCATTGGATGCCATTCCTTTTCTGCTGTGTAGATGTTTTCATCACCCAGTCAATGGCTAACAGAAACAGAAAGGGTGACATTTCATTAGTTGGTGCGTAGCATTGGATGACATCTAGGTTGATGCTACGCTTCATTGTCCGAAAGGTTGCTAAAAGAATTCTAGGTCCATGGGCCTCCCATCCAATGAGTGCTCCTTGAGCTGCCCTTGATAGCAACACCCAGGGTATGTGGGGCATCCTCTTCTTCGTGTCCCGAAAATATCACCATCTCTCCCGAGATTAATCTCTTCTGTCCCAGTCCAGTCCATCTTGCTTCACTAATTCTGAGAATGGTGAGCTTATAGTTCTTCATCTCGGCGGATCTTAATATTTATAAAATGAATGTTGAGATCCATACCCAAAAAAAAGTTTGTGTCAAATATTAAAATTAATATTATAAATTTTATTCAATTTTGAATATTAATTATATTAAATCAAATATCAATATATCATTATTAATTAAAGTTGCGGAAACTAACTATTAATTAATCAATTAATCTTTAAAATTTTGATCACTAAAAAATCTATGAAAATTTCAGAAAATAATATTTTTTTTTCAACTTATTAAAATTTTTTTTTTACTAACATTCTTTTCCCTTGCATAATATTATTATTCATGGAGACGTGCATACGTAAACAAAAAAAGGTTTTTTCTTCCTTATTTCTTGAATAGCAGAACGAATTTACGTCACAAAATTTTGGAGCTATCGAATTACCACGATTTTACCAATTTTGCGCAATAATGATTCTCGACTTAACGGTACTCAATATGCGTTATAAAAATATATTATCACAATGAATTAATTAAATTTTTTTCCCCAATTAATCAAACAAAAAAATGTAATCAGTACCAGACCACCCCTATCATTAATCAATTATTTGTACCTGATAATGGTAGAAATGTCCCTTTAAAATAAAACTGTATTGGAAACGGTTCAGATTTCCTCCAGTGACAAGAATAATTTTTATGCAGTAATGTACCTTTGGTTCTGCAGCCTCAATCACATTATCAAATTTTATAAAGCATTGAACTTTTAAATAGCATCAAAATCTAATAAACACCATTCCCTTTTTCCTTAGACTATGAAGAAAAAGTTTTTTGTATTGAGATCCACCAGCTCAAGTGGACCTGCCAGACTGGAGTATTACGACTCTGAGAAGAAGTTTAAGTCTGGTCAGCCACCTAAGCATCCTATCCAACTACACACTTGCTTCAATATCAACAAGAAATCTGATAGCCGCCATGGAAAATATGGAATTGTCCTGTTCACCTCTAATGAATGCTTTACATTTCTCACTGAATCTGAAGAGGAACAGGACAGCTGGCTTTCCTTGATGCTAGATTACCAAGATGAGTACCTGCCTGAAGGACATTTACACAAAGAACATTATGGTGAGTACCATCATTTATAATGTGAGCATCACTAGATTTAAAAAAATTAATATTAATTAAATTATGTACATTTGCAGCTTTGTTTGGAAATATGGCTATAATATAAATATTAATATATGTCTGAGTTGACAGATGCACTTCTTTGCATTCTCACCCTCTAAAGTCAAAATTGTCAAAAGCTGTTGCCATTTGCCATTTCCTTTATCTTGAAGGTCTGTCAATATTCGTTCTTTTTCTCTATTGTGTGAAATGGTTTACTCATTTACTTGTTACCTGAAATGCAACAGTTTTGAAGATCACTAAATTTCTTTATTAGCCTGATGTCCTGGCTACCATTAACATTAATATTTTTAGCTTGTGGTCTTTATTTCTTGAAACCTCCAAAGAGAGCCTCTATCTTAAAAATGTTGAGATAATTTTATTGAAAGTTTGTTTTTACCCAAACCGACCTTTGATCTTATACGACTCGAGCCCATTAAGGTGACCAATGTTTGACCATATACAACTCAAGCCCACTAAGGTGACTGATGTTTGAGCAGATGCAACTCAGGGCCACTAAGGTGACCAATGTTTGACCATATACAATTCAATCCCACTAAGGTGATCAATGTTTGACCATATACAATTCAATCCCACTAATGTGACCAATGTTTGACCATGAAACAACTTAAGCCCACCAAGGTGACCAATGTTTGACCATAAAACAACTTAAGCCCACCAAGGTGACCAGTTTTTGACCATATACAACTCAAGCTCACTAAGGTGACCAATGTTTGATCACTTACAACTCAAGTTACCAACACATTTTGGCCTGGTAGATAAAGAACTCCTCAAAGCTGTGCCTGTGTGTGCAACTCTAGAACTGGACATGGAAGATACAATCAGCATGGCTGTACCAATTATTCTAAATTATCTGTTAAAGAACCAGCCTTGATAAACTTTCTTTGATAAATATATAAGTAGCCAGAAATAGAGGACTTGTCTGCTTACAAACATTTTACCATCAATGCTTCTGACCCTTAGAAAATCAGTCCGCTGTTCAGAGAAGATTTGCCTATTTACATTCACTCCAACACACTGCATCTCAGTTTTAGAAAATTTAATATAAGAGGGCTGGCATGAAGATCGGGTCTTGTCACGGGAACCAATTGATAATACAAAAACTGAGCTTTCCTAAATCCTAAATCACATGTAAATTGTGTACCATAATTCCTATATTTGAAAACAAGATTAGGTGCTTTCATTTCTAAGCATGATAAGTTAATTAATTTGAGATGAGGAATAAGTAAAAGACTGAAAACAGCACTGTTCATGTGAGTTTTGGAATATTGTTACATGTGTTGCACTGCCAACCACATTAGGTGATTTACCAGGTGGGCCGAAAATAAAACTGAATTGTGTGCGATAATTGAAATTGAGGCTAAAAGAGGTGCACCCAGATATTTCCCAAGCATAAAATCTTGGTGAGTAATGCGGTGAAGAACCATTGGCTTAAAATGATAAACTTTTTAAAAAGACTGTTTTAAAAAAAAAGTATGCATCTCCTGTGACGCACATCAGTCTTATGCAAAGTGCCGTGAAGCATTTAAATTGGTCCCTGACAATGAATTGTTCTACGTTGGCATGTTTCCACGGGCAGAGCTCTATGTAAATTTTGCGCTGGGCTCATTTTTCGGTTTCTTACTGATTTATTCCGTGTCCTGGTGTAGTTGGTCCAGGCTCACCTAATAGCACCGGGTTCGTGGTAGATGCTCATCAATACGATGTTGCAGCCTCGTCGATTCCAAGGAATTTGTTGAGCCGTTTTGATTCTCAGTTATTAATACCGTTAGTTGTCATTCTCATTAATGAAGCCCTGTATGTCTTAACTTAACCTGTACATGTATTTACTAAACAAACTTTGTCCAAGATTTTTCCCTAGCTTTGTATCCGTTCAAAGCCTTGTCTTTCCCCCCTTATAATTTGCGTAAGATTTGGTTTATGCTAGTTTTAAAAGGCAACACAAACTTTTAGGTAGAGATCTGTAGGCTGTATAGTTCAACCCAAATAAAACGATATAATACTCAGGTTGACATCAGAAGTGATCCCCCTCGTTATGACTTGACCAGGTCAGGTCATTTGGCTCGCCAGGGATTAATGAAGACCAAAACTTTTTTTGATGGCCACCCACGCCCTTGTATGACCATTACTAACTTCTAAAATAACGTCATCCTACGCAGGCCTACGCTAGTAATGGTCATATCTCCCTGGTCTGACTATTACCCACTTCTGAAAAAGAAACGTCTTCATATACTTGCAATGGCCATATGTCCCTTGTCTATCGTTTGAGTGTGTTACTGTCCTATACATTCACCGGAAAATGGTATTTAACGAGGTGGATCTGCTATTGGAAATTTCATTTTTTAGTGTGACATTAGGTCATTATTGTTTTGGTGGCAAGTGGCAACCTAATGTTGTGTTATCAGTCACTGCCACTGTCATTGCCTTTTGTCTCATCCACCTGTGTCCATCTGTCGACATTGTTTGTTCTGACGTCCTTAAGTCCTATAGACTGGACCACCAACATCAGCCCTGTAGATTAGACCGGACCACCGACTTTAGCCCTGTAGATTAGACCGGACCACCAACATCAGTTCTCTAGACTGGACCACCGACATCGTCCCTATTGTCTAGTTAGACTATACCATCAACTTCAGTTCTGTATAGTAGACTTGACCACTGACATCAGTGTTGTATACTAGACTGGACCACTGACATCAGTTCTGTAGACTAGACTGGACCATTGACATCAGTTCTGTAGACTAGACTGGAGTGGACCACTGACATCAGTTCTGTAGAAGAGACTGGACCACTGACATCAGTTCTGTAGACTAGATTGGACTACCAACATCAGCCCTGTAAACTGGACAATCAACATCATCCCTGTAGACCAGACTGGACCGCCGACATCAGTTCTGTAGACTACACTGGACCACTGACATCAGTTCTGTAGACTAGACTGGACCACCAACATCAGCCCTGTAAACTGGACCACCATCATCCCTGTAGACCAGACTGGACCGCCGACATCAGTTCTGTAGACTAGACTGGGCCACCGACATCAGTTCTGTAGACTAGACTGGGCCACTGACATCAGTTCTGTAGACTAGACTGGGCCACTGACATCAGTTCTGTAGACTAGACTGGACCGCCAACATCATCCCTGTAGACAAGACTGGACCGCCGACATCAGTTCTGTAGACTAGACTGGACCACTGACATCAGTTCTGTAGACTAGACTGGACCACCAACATCATCCCTGTAGACCAGACTGGACCGCCGACATCAGTTCTGTAGACTAGACTGGACCACTGACATCAGTTCTGTAGACTAGACTGGGCCACTGACATCAGTTCTGTAGACTAGACTGGACCACTGACATCAGTTCTGTAGACTAGACTGGACCACCAACATCATCCCTGTAGACAAGACTGGACCGCCGACATCAGTTCTGTAGACTAGACTGGACCACTGACATCAGTTCTGTAGACTAGACTGGACCACTGACATCAGTTCTGTAGACTAGACTGTACCACCAATATCGTCCCTGTAGACCAGACTGGACCGCCGACATCAGTTCTGCATGTTGCATGTTTCATAACTCTTTAAATTACCTTATTCTTAATATCCTGTAATAAACTCTTTATCTGTGGAATTTATGGTGTGTATGTGATAGCAATTATCTCAAATCTTCCAGGCTGCTCTCCAAGCGAAATATTGCTGCCTATTATCAAGAATATTTCTTTTATATTTATATTAGATCCATATTATTACGGAACTGACTCTAATAGTGAAATGTTTATTAGCGTGTGGTAGGGGGTGGGTGGTGGTTGTAGAGAAGAAGCGCCCCAACTGCTGTCACTGTTGCAAGGTATCGGCTATTTTCATAACTAGGCCACGGGGTCATTGGATTTTGTGACTCGACCTGGACTGGCAGACTTCCTAAACACAGTTGTGCAATTAGTTCAGCGGTTCTCTAGAAATATTGCTAGACACTAATGGAAATTTCTGTATCATTATTATTTTGAAATTATGGGTGGGTGTATACAATAGCAAGAGAATTAAATTCACAATCAACTATACATGTATTTGAGGCTCCACAGACTCTTGCTTATATACGTCAATGATAAGAATGGATCTAATATCATGGCCTTACTGTCGTGATGAGCCAATCTAATGCCATTAGATGTCATGTTGAGTCAATGTTAGTAGATCTTGGATGTTATGGTGGGGAGTCAATCAAATGACCTGAGGTGTCATGGTGAGCCAATCAAAGTAGACTTGGATGTCATCGTGAGCCGATCTACTGACCTTGGGTGGACGAGTTTTAACAAATCTTTAGCCCAAAACAGTCCCGAGTTTTTATTGTTAGAAATGACCACTTGTATGACACCACCGCCCAGTAAATTTCCACCATTGCTTGGTCTGTATGCTAGAAATGATCGCTTTCATAGCACCACCGTCCAGTAAATGTCCACATTTGTTTGATCTGTGTGTTAGAGGTGACCACTTGAATAACACCACCCTCAAGCACGGTAAATGTCTACAATGTTAAAGAATGGATAGTAGCAGTGGTGTAGGTAGGACTAAGCTCGCAAGATAAACATGATATTCCTCTTGACAACTAAATAAGCCTGCATATATCTTGTCTTGTCTTCTAAGCTCAGACGACGCCCCTCCCTCATCGTCCCTGCCCCCCATTCTTCCATCCGTGTTCACATTATCGATCGATGACCCTTAAAAAAAACTGGTTGTGTTGACTAGCAGGTTTCCTGGGGATTTATTCTATTTACTTCTTATTGTATTGTTAGCAGGATTGCTACTCGTTTCTTGGCTGGATGTTGTTTATAACAGAAAGTTATAATGAATAGATTAACTGAATAGATTAACCCCGTTTTAGTTCAACTTTACAGCGCCTGCTCCAACATGTTACCATCACTTCATTACCCCCAAGGACTTCAAACATGAATTATTACTACCTGTCATGCATGGATGGCATGGGGTGTAGGGGGGCGACGCTCACAGAACCTTCTAGTTTTCTGCATCACATTGACGATGTTAACCAGTCAGTTAAACCAACAATACTTAAGTTAGCCATTGACACCTTGGGCTAATACCAATAATACTTAAGTTAGCCATTCAAACATTAGCCATTGAACAAATAACAACAATAATTAAGTTAGCCATTGAAATATTGGGCTAATACCAATAATACTTAAGTTAGCCATTCAAACATTAGCCATTGAACAAATAACAACAATAATTAAGTTAGCCATTGAACCATTGGGCTTTAACGAACAATAAACTTTCTGGGCCGCCGTTGTTGTGCGGGTTAGGATTTAGTAAATAAATAACGAGCTCTGCTGGGCCGTCACAACATGTGTTGATACGCTCTCATTGATTCAACATCGTGGTCCATCGAGGGTGGACAGTCACGTGTTAATACCCTCTTATTGATTCAACATCGTGGTCCATGGTAGAGTGGTATGTCACGGATTGATACGCTCTCACTGATCCAACGGCGTGGTCTATTGGATGGTGGCCTGTCACGTGACGATATCCTCTCATCGGGAGAGTGGTCTGTCACGTGTTGATACCTCTCATTGATTCAACATTTGAGGGTGGTCTGTCATGTGACGATATGCTCTCATTAGGGAGAGTGGACAGTTACGTTGCGATATGTGCTCTCATTGTAGAGAGTGGTAAGTCACTTGACGATACGCTATCATTGATTCAACATAGTAGGGTGACCTGTCATAATGATGTCCTGGCCATCGATGAAGAGCTCACTTGAGAGGGAGGAGGGAGAAAGAGCATTGTACTGTGCTAACGAGGCGATGCTATCACCATGTTATCACAAGCCCCTCCCCGGCCAACATTGTTGTCAAGTCGGCACTTTTAGCTCGTCCAGTTATTGACGCCCGGGGCCTATCTCCACTCTGAGGTGAACAGACTGCAGAGTTAAGCCGTTGGGCGACTTGGTTTTCAAACGTTTGACCTTTGCTTTGTTTTTCACGCCTTAGCCAACAGTCCCTCATGGCGTGAAAACCTATTTTTCTTCTTTTGTTTTTTTTAAAAAAAATTAGTTCAATTCTATCAGTTAAGATTCTGTTTCCATAAGGAGAGTTAAAGAAGACAAATATAATTGTACAAGAGATTGACATCATTTTTCATCAGAGCTAAAGACAACAAATTAATAATTGTACAAGAGACTGAGATCTAATACCCTTGCGACAAATATTAAAAATATATATCATGCTTTAAAAAAATGAAGTTTGTTTCAGAAGCTATGTAACCAAGCCACCCACCTCCACCCGTGGGGGGTGGGGGGCTAAAGAAACAATCAGATTTGAACTACATCGACTTGGAATTTTAATTTTTCCTTGGTTTAAATTAAAATGTTTTAAAAAATATTTTTTTTCTTTTGACTTTAATATGTTATTGCTATTATTGTTGTAAAAGGTAACTCCAACACGCACATTTTATTTTAATTTGGAATAAATTTGTAATTTTTGCCAATTACATAAAAGTTGTCTTCATTAATACATATGTGCACATAGTTATATTGTACCTTCATATTTTTGTAACACCATGGTCTACATTTGTATATTATAGTTAGATTACAATGTACCTGCATATATATATATTAGGGCTGTTTAATTTTTAAAAAAATTAACGATTAATTTCACGAATTCTAAGCCAAACATATCAAGGGGAGTAACAAAACAGGTAATTGACATTTGTTGTTTATTGAGTTATTTCCCCTGTCTTATAAACATGGAAAATTAATATTTTGAACTTTTTAAACTGCAATGGACTGTTGTACTATGTTCCTCGGCGATACAGATCCCGGGATCTGGGCTATTATATAATTTATACATTATTATTTAATTAGTGGAAAAAAATATTTGTATCAATATTTAATCGATAAAATTTGTAATGATTAATCGAGAAATTAATAATTAATTTCCGCACCCCTAATATAAACACAACACTCTAGTCTATAAAACCTGACAAGCATTGCCATCTGAACATTCAGATTTGGTAAATAAATTTTTAAGATTAAATGTATGGGGGGTCATCTCACGTTGTCCATTTGACAGCTTAAGTAACCTGATATCTCACGTCGACTTGACACCTTAAGTTACCTGGTCCAAAATAGGATTATATCTTACGTTGTCCACTTGACACCTTAAGTTACCTGGTATAGAATTAGATTATAAGTCAGAAAGACGTGTGGATCAAGATGTAGGAATAATGCATTCGCCTCGCCCCGCCCTAGTTACATGGTTAGGGAAAACCCGTTCAATGAAAAACATGGAATAAAAAGTGAACTCTAGTGAATGCGGGGTGCCACCGCAGGTACCTGTAGATATAAATTCACATAAACAAGGTCTGTGTTGTTTGCAATGATTAATTTACTTCAAAACCTGTCACATCCCTCTGTATAATTTCGATTGAAGTTGTTCTGTTGATGTGAATACTAACGGCAGGTGTCTCTATACTCTATAGCGTGTTGTTTGTAAGAATTGATGGAAGTTGGTTGTAGTGGTTACTATGGGTGGGTGTTGATGTGAATACTGATGACATGTGTCTCTATAGCGTTTTGCTTGGTATGAACTTATGGAAGTTTAATGTACAGGCGTTTGTTGGAGTGGTCACTAAGGGGGGGGGGTGTTGATGTGAATACTGACGACAGTTGTCTTGGTAACGTGTTGTTGGGTAATAATTGGTGGAAGTTTAACATACTGTTAATTGGTGGTTGGAGTGGTTAATATAGCTGGGTGTGGAGTGTTCAAATCGGCTGGGTAGTATGGCTGGTACAGTCAAATAACTTTGACTTGTATTATATCAAGCCATGCAATCGAACAACGCATCGACTTGCAGTCTTATAATAAGTGTGACATCCATATCCTCCCGGCCATTCCATTTATCTTTTTATCGTATTTAATCGGGATCGGTTTCCCCTTGGCTCGCGTGCTTGTAACTCACTAAGTAAGACGTAGTTTCTTATCCAAGTATTTGATAGATTTTTCTCGTGGCTGCCCTTGTGCTCATGTTTGCGTAATAGTAATATACCATAACTTTTCGGGTGGTTCAATGGAGGGTTAGCAAGGCAAGTAACAGTAGGGATCGGACTGGCTAGCAATGCGCTGTATCACTAGTTGTGGGATGGACTACGTACTATCATTGCGCGATATCACCTCGTTAATAATCATTAATAATGTTATGAGGTGGTCTGCTCGCTAGTAATGCGTGGTAACACCATCTAAGATGTGGTCTACGTCCTGGCAATGCGTGGTACCACCAGTTGTGGGTAGTGTTCCCTTAAAACTGCGCAGCCGCGCAATATTTGATATTTGGCCGACGTCGCACAGCAGTTTAGAATCACCGCGCATAAAATTTTGTAAAATAATACACAAAAAGTGGACTTTGTGCAACTTTGCACACGAGTTTTTTTAATTTTGCACACGAACCAACGAATTGTTGAGGAAACATTGGATTTGGGGTCGTCTACGTGCTAGCAATGCGTAGTACCACCAGTGGTCTACGTGGGGGTAATGCGTGGCACCACCAACCATGATGTGGTCTGCGTGGTGGCAATGCGTGGTCCCACTATTCATGATGTGGTCATCGTGCTAGCAATGCGTGGTATCACCAGCTGTGAGGTGCTCTACGTGCACCAGTCATAAGGTCTACAAAGGTCAGGCCCGTAGGCCATTGCACCCAGCACGGTGTAGTCTGACCATTGACCTGCCGTTAACCTTTTGGAAAGTCATTTATCACCGAGTTGAGCCACGTTAGAAGCATGGAAAGCCCGCTGTCTCGTTGTTCTCTCTGGCTAATCCCAAACACAGAGGACGGCTTAACTCCAATGGTTTGTGAACGATCATTTAATCTAACCATTCGACGTTCATTGATTTTATAAAACCATTTTTAAAGTTATTTGGCTTTATAAAATAGATATGTACCAATGAAATGTTTAAACTATTAGAATAGAAGTCATTATAGAGTTAAAAATGGTTCAAGTCTTCACTTGGCTGACCATACAAAAGTTTCCACAAATAGATACGACCTTGGATAATCACAGGGAAACCGACTAGCGCACTTTGCTTATCTTCCGTGAAAAGGGGAGCAGGGATCGTGGGATAAAATTGATTTTAAATATTTTTTTTTCAGAAATTGTTTATCATGAAATAATGTTGTTGAGTTTGGACACTCATTGCTACATTAGCTACTTCACATTGGACCAAGTTTTAAAGAATTTAAAAAAAAAACAAAAAAAAAACTCTTCACAGGAAACACATCTTTTTACAGAAAAAGAAACTTTTCATAAGTTTTCCACCATTGTCTGTTACAACTTAAAAAATGTTGGTTTTTCTCTATTTGAAAAAGTCTTACTGCTTCGATTTTTTGAATAGAAACGGAGCTACTTAATGAATGTTGATAATCAAGTGACAATAGTTACATGCACACATTCCAGCCCATGTGAGGTAACGCCCGTAACAGTTGCAAATGTCTTTAAATGGGAGGGTAAGGGGACTTACATTTTAAATAAAAATCAAATAAATAAAACAATGAAAGAAAGAGCAGCTGTGTGATAAAATATAGTCAGGAAGTGTTTTTGTTGTTTTGAAATCATCACGCGAGACCCCGGAGTGTAACGCCTAATGTTACTTCTCACCGCCGCCATTTCATCACCACCTATTCGCCGCCGGTGTTGAAATTATGAGGTAAACAAAGGCCTGTGGTGTTGTTTACCATTTGTGTGTGTGTGTATTATATATATTTATAATGTGATACGTCGACTTCATTGTTTCAAACTCGATGGTATCTCGGAACCGGATACCCCTGCAATACAAGGCGCCGTGCTGTCGTGATTGAAATCAATGACGAGTTGGTGAAGTGTAGATGGCATTGTACTTTGATTACGTCAATACGTTGAATTTAAAAAAATTAAATACCTTTTTTTATTAAAAAAAAAAACACCTGATTTCTGTTTGCTGTTTTATAAACGTGGCGAGCCTTGCCTTAAACTGATGTATAATTGTATCGCGCTATTTCATTTCCAATTTTGTTTAAAAAATTTTTTTATGATAAAATAGATAAAAGTGAGAGCGCCAACTTTTTTTCTAAAAATAGATCTAACTCTGGCTTTCATTCTTAATTAATGTCAGTGTGAACTTTGACGCACAGTGCGGAGGAATGCGATGTAAACATAAAGGGTCATATGCTTTAAAACTACCATTGCCACGGCTGTCTTCTGAAACTTAAGTGATGCTATTTAGTTTCTCTGCTATCGGTTAGATCATGTGGGCTCAACAAATGTCTCACAAAACATACATGTTGACTTCTACCAACCATGTCCCATATAACATACATGTTGACTCGTACCAACCATGCCCCATATAACATACATGTTGACTTGTACCAACCATGTCCCATATAACATACATGTTGACTTGCACCAATCATGTCCCATAGTGACTTGTACCAACCATGTCCCATATAACATGTTGACTTGTACCAATCATTTCCCATATAACATACATGTTGACTTGTATCAATCATGTCCCATATAACATACATGTTAACTTGTACCAACCATGTACCATATAACATTCATGTTGACTTGTGCCAACCATGTCCCATATAACATACCTGTTAACTTGTACCAACCATGTCCCATATAACATGTTGACTACCAACCATGTCCCATATAACATACCTGTTAACTTGTACCAACCATGTCCCATATAACATACATGTTGACTTGCACCAACCATGTCCCATATAACATGTTGACTTGTACCAATCATGTCCCATATAACATACATGTTGACTTGTACCAATCATGTCCCATATAACATACATGTTAACTTGTACCAACCATGTACAATATAACATTCATGTTGACTTATGCCAACCATGTCCCATATAACATACCTGTTAACTTGTACCAACCATGTCCCATATAACATATTGACTACCAACCATGTCTCATATAACATACCTGTTAACTTGTACCAACCATGTCCCATATAACATACATGTTGACTTGCACCAATCATGTCCCATAGTGACTTGTACCAACCATGTCCCATATAACATGTTGACTTGTACCAATCATGTCCCATATAACATACATGTTGACTTGTACCAATCATGTCCCATATAACATACATGTTAACTTGTACCAACCATGTACCATATAACATTCATGTTGACTTGTGCCAACCATGTCCCATATAACATACCTGTTAACTTGTACCAACCATGTCCCATATAACATGTTGACTACCAACCATGTCCCATATAACATACATGTAAACTTGTGCCAACCATGTCCCATATAACATGTTGACTACCAACCATGTCCCATATAACATACCTGTTAACTTGTACCAACCATGTCCCATATAGCATGTTGACTACCAACCTTGTCCCATATAACATACATGTAAACTTGTGCCAACCATGTTCCAGTAAAAACATGCCGACTAAGGTTTTGTCACCCAGACCAAACAAATTCACTTCTCAGTCACCTTGAGGCACGGTGTTGTTTCTTTAACACCAGCCTTTATCAAATTTCTTTTGTAATAATGGCATTTGACATTGCCTCCTTAGATGACACCTGTTGATTTGGATATTATTACTTGTAACTTTTTCGTGTACGGAGTAAAGGAGAACGTCTTGTAATCATGTACAAAATCGACCTTACTGAGTCGGAAAAACCCAGTTTTGAAATCTGTTTGTATGTTGCCTGCCGTGTTAGTGTGAACACGATAGCATGAGTATCGTTTCAGTTAGGTGGACGAAATTCCATATAAGAATTAGATCCCATACGTGGGTTTCTATAAATTTTTGAGCGATTTCCGGTCACAGCATTGTACTTTACTGATTCGTTTAAACGATACATTTTAGAGAGGCTCACTCCCATTTTTTGTATATTTTTGAAGAAGGCTTTTCCCCCTTGAAGTTATAATATCAAGTGCAAACGGTTGGTTGCGCTATCGTGAATAGTTAAAACTACTTCTGATATCGCGAATGGTTGAACTACTTCTGAGTTGAGCTGACTTGTATCAGAAACACTCCATATGATTCTGCTGACTGTCCTAGCCGTCCTTTATCATACAACGCATGCCGACCTGTGACAGCCGTGATTGGTATTGTGTACACGCGCGCTCGTCCTAGTGAAGCTGTCCGCCTTACGTTACGGATGACTGCAACTTCCAAGGTGACCAGACTTACGTGCTGACCCGGACCGTGACTTGCCTTCAGCCAAACTTAGTGGAGACAGAAAAATGGATAGTTTGTTAGGAGTGCCTTACCACGTCACATCTTCTACATTAAGTTTGCCTTTGACCTTCCGGTGTAATGATTTCTCGCAGACTTGTTTACCAGCCCTGGCTGTTTACTGCGGCCAGGCCTGATGTACTTTGCACCCCGCGGTGACCTAGAACTCGGCCAGCGCCGAGCTGTTGTTGGCCCGTTGTTGTTGCTCGGTGTCTCTCTACTGGGTCACAGATGTGTTGTGAATGACTTGAAAAACCCACAGCGTGGAGAGAGGGACCTGAAATTAACTTTGTGTTTATTGGCTGGGACTGCACTTTAGTCGCGTGTCTGTCAGTTCGTTATTCGTTAGTACCAATTTGTTGAATTAAAGAACAAAGTCCTGTTTGAGAAGTTGCTTAAGCAAAAAAAAAAAAAAAAAATGTTTTTAATTCATTTCATTCCAAGGATTTTAACTCACTCCAGAAAGATTGAAAAAAAAACCACACAAAAAAAAACAACAACTTCAGTCAACATTACACACCATCCATCCTAATCTCACACCATCAATGCTATTTGCACATCATCAAATGTATTTACAAACCACCCATCCTATTTTGACACCACCCATCCTATTCTCACTCGACCATACTATTCTCATCCATCCTATACATGCATCACACATCCTATTCTCACACCATCCATCATATTCTCACACCATCCATCATATTCTCAAACCATCCATTCTATTCTCAAACCATCAATTCTATTCACGCATCATCAAATGTATACCTACCATCCTATTTTCACACCACCATGCTATTCTCACACCAACCATGCTATTCCCACACCAACCATCCTATCCTCACACCATCCATCCAATCCTCACACTATCCATGCTATTCTCACACTACCCATGCTATTTGCTAACCATCAAAGCCATTTGCTAAACATCAATGCTATTTGCATGCCCTCCATGTTTATTGTACGCTACAGATCATGTTTTTTTGTTTTGGTGTACTCCACAGATCATGTCTGGCAAGTGACAGTCCAGCCCAAGGGACTTGGTCTCTCCAAGGGTTCCAAGGGTCCATTCAGACTGTGCCTCAACAGCAGTTTGGTCTCACTGGTTAAACCCAATGGAAGTCTGCCTCACTTCACAATACAGGTGATGGTAAATGCCCTCCCCTCCACCCCCTCCAGACTAGTCACACTCTTGCTGTGAAAAATTGATTCATCTATCAATGTTGTCACTCTAATTATATATGATAGTTTTCACTTAAGTGATGATGTCTAACTAATTAAATATTGTCCAACTTGTTTTACTTATAAAAATATGTCCCCCCCTCCCCAATATTTCAGTTGGTGACCATTAGGTCCGTGGCACACAATGACTGTTCCTTTCGGATGGAAGTTGGCAAATATGCCCCCACGGGAGAGGGGGAGTTTTGGTTCTCAGTGGATGATTCCAGTGTGGCTAAGGACATGCATGAAACACTGCTGCGGTCAGTATTTGATTTGATCTATTCAATATTTGAGTATTCAAGATTGAAGGTGTGACTGAATAGCTTAAATGTGAAGTTTCCCCCCCCAACAGGTTACTCTGTGTCTCAAATTTGACTCTCTATAACAAGATGGGATGATTAGATGGGTGTCCTTATTAGACCTGTCAACGGGTACCCTGGAACCCAAGTACTCATTGCCATGTGATTACCCTGGTAGTAACAATCGGTTCAGGTTCCCGTGAAAATGTAGCTTCAATGTCTATATTAATGGAGACAAAACTGATGTGATGGCAAAATGAGCCCCTACATGGCCTGAAGCCTTACAAGATGATTATTTGATGTATTCTATTGTTGGTTCTCAAACTTTAGGAAAACTTGAGGATTATTTTTAGATTTATTTTTCATTTCTTGATAACTTCTGCTGACCGGTGGCTGATGGCCCACGGACCGCACTGGTCTGCGGACCACCACTTTGAGAAGCACTGCTGTAAATTAGTTGTGGTCAGTCTTACTTGGCAACGATAAGTTTATCAATGCTCTATCAATGTTATTTCTGCCTGGGGACGGACTTAAAATTACTTTTATTTATCAAGCAATGAAGGCCAAGTTTGTATTTATTGTTCTAGTTATTTCCTCTCCTCCTGTTCACCTAGGTACATGAATTCTGTGAAGGACACAGCTGCAGGTCTAACTAACCAGTCATCATTTCGTAGTAGGACTGGTAGTCAACATAGGTGAGCTCATCACGTTTCCTCCCTACTGCTTGGCTGAATCCAGGGATTCTGGAACTTTTTGCAAAGGGTCATGAAAATTAAACCTGCTAAAAATTCACTTGAACCATAGGCATATTATTTAATGGTCAAATACCATCTTTATTAGTAGGTTTAACTGTGTTATCTTGTATATTTAAATAGGATCTATAATTTGTTTGGTGTTGCAACTGTAGAAAAGTGTAGTACGTGATTTTCAGGTTGAGCATTCCTGACTTTAAGCATGCTCAGATGTTGAAGAGAAAATTAAATGGAGTGTCACTTTCTATTGTTTAACTCTTTTTTTTCCTAGTAGTAACTCTTCCATGATTTGGTTCTTTGCAGCCCAGGCAGGCAGAGAAATTCAATGAGAGCTGACCAACAGCGACAATCGTCCTACTACCAACCTCCTTCTGGCTGGCCAAGCTATGATTCTCCCAGTAGTCCAAACTAGTGAGTCACATCATAAACTTTATTGACATACATGAGTCTTCCAGTTGTTCAAACTAGTGAGTCATATCATATTGACATACATGAGTCT
>MUZC01000230.1:350975-365024 GCA_002072015.1 Radix auricularia | reverse complement strand
CCAGTTGTTCAAACTAGTGAGTCATATCATATTGACATACATGAGTCCCCCAGTTGTTCAAACTAGTGAGTCATATCATAAACTTTATTTTTCTTTCTGTTTCTTTTTTGTTTTGTTTTTTAAATAATAATTTTGATATGTATTACTAAAATAGCTTAAGTAATGGAAAATAAATTCAGAGACCCTTGTATGTCTTTTATATGCTTATATGAAAGGGCTGATCACTAGCTCCTGTGACAGTTTGTGTTGAGGGTTCTATCATTGATGTTCTTTTTTTGCCACCACTCTAGCCCCCAAGACATGATGAGAGCACGAACTAACACAGGAGAGTCAAGGAAGTCTTACAATCATCAAGATGATTTTTTTATAGACTTCCCAATGTGAGTAAACCCCAAGATTAAATTCATGAGCCAGTACATTGGTCAGAAACAAAAGTACTTCTTTCATGGTTGACATATGACTATGAGCTACATTCATGGTTGAGAAAAAGACTATGAGCTACATTCATGGTTGACATATTGACTATGAGCTACATTCATTGTTGACATATTGACTATGAGCTACATTCATTGTTGACATATTGACTGTGAGCTACATTCATGGTTGACATATTGACTATGAGCTACATTCATGTTTGACATATTGACAATGAGCTACATCCATGGTTGACATATTGACTATGAGCTACATTCATGGTTGAAATATCAGTGTTCCTGATGAAAGACTTTGTGTTTCAGGTCTCCAGACGTAGACAATACTGATTCCCACATTAGTGTTGTACCAGAGGACATGTCACCCCCATCATCTCCTGGCTGTTTAGATGGTAAGTCATAGCTGAGCATTCATTTTAGAATATCTTACACATACAAGACATAGGCCTTACATGTACATAAACATAATGAACAAGAAAACTTAAACATGTAAATAACTTTATTTACTTTGGCAGTGTGGTCATTATGACTAGTGAAGACATCATTCATTGAATAAATCCAGGACAACTGGCATTTACATACCTAAACCCAGTTTGAAAATAATCCTACAACTCTATCAAAACTTAAATAAGAATTTTTAATTCCAATGTGAAAGCAGTTCTGTTGTATGGATCAGAAACATAGAGTAAAACAGAAATTACTACTAATAGAATGCAGAACTTTAGCAAAAGATGCCTGAGAAATATTTTTAAAAAATAAAAGGGCATGACAAGTTTGAAACGCAAAGCTATTGATGCAAACATCAAGCTATGGTAGATAACTCCAAGCCATGGGAGATAACACCAAGCTGTGGGAGATAATACCAAACTATGTGTCGTCAGTTGCTAATCTCCTAATGTCCCTAACCAAATTTTGTCCACATCTGTTGGTAACATATTAGCTACAGGAAGAGCGTGTTATGTCAATTTCAATCATGTAGTTAGTCACGTTCAATCATGTTATATCACTTTCAATTATGTTACATCACTTTCAATCATGTTACATCACTTTCAATTATGTTATATCACTTTTAATCATGTTATATCATTTTCAATCATGTTATATCACTTTCAATCATCTTTCAGAGCAAGTGAGGAGCTACATGGAGATGGAGATGAAGAAAAATGAGAAACAGCCGAGTAATGTGACATCCACTTCGCCTGGTTCCAGCAGCTATTTAAAGATGGGCACGTCTCCGTTTGGTCAGACTTATGGGCATAAGGGTATGTTGTCTTTTTTTAAAAAATGTATTCAACCCAGGAAGTAGCTTTTCTAGACACCTAACCAGAATTTTCTTATCACAGTGAGAAGTGAATCCAAAGATCCTGGTACGTTAGCTATAAACAATGCCATAGACAGTTGTTAAAATACAGAAATTTTATGTCATGGAAATAAATGTTTTAATAAGTATCTTATATTTGCTAACAATTACAAAGGAAACTTAGACCAGCATGGCAAAACATGTTTTCACATCTCCCTTTATGAATATCCATGGCTTATCTTCAGCAACACAGATGTAAACAAATTACTTGGATTAGTTACAAAGAATTTTTTTAAAAATTGTGTTTTCTTTTTCTTTTCAGAAGTGAGCTCACCCATCCCTGACACATATTGTCCTATGGGCCCATCAGCCCCTGACTCCTACCTGATGATGGGCCACCACCAGCCATCCTCTCAAATGTCAGCCCCCATCCCAATCCACAGTTTTCCAGAAAGTCACCATCCATCACCACTGCCCACTGTCAGGGAAGGTGGAAGTAGGTCTTCAATTCAAAGTTTTTCTCAAATGTATTTTATCAGGAAGCCAATCAAGAGCGTCTTTGACATGCAAAATATCAGTTAGTTAAATATGTCGGATAATGAAGTATGTTAGATAAAAAAATATTTCTGATAATGAATTCATTAGATTAAACACAATTTAAATTGCATTAACAGAAAAGCCAACATACTGTGTTTCCTGTGATTTTAGTAGAGTGAAGATGCTACAAACATTTAGTTAAGAAGATGAAATAGTGTTATTGTTTAGTCCACAAAAAAGCAAATCTGTAATACATTTTTATAAACATCTGGTGGAATCCCACGCCCAGTTGGATAAATAGTGTTTACGTTTGTTACTCCATGGGTACAGCATCACCACTGTTCCCATAAATAGTGTTTACGTTTGTTACTCCATGGGTACAGGGTCACCACTGTTCCCATAAATAGTGTTTACGTTTGTTACTCCATGGGTACACTGTCACCACTGTTCCCATAAATAGTGTTTACGTTTGTTACTCCATGGGTACAGGGTCACCACTGTTCCCATAAATAGTGTTTATGTTTGTTACTCCATGGGTACACTGTCACCACTGTTCCCATAAATATTGTTTACGTTTGTTACTCCATGGGTACAGGGTCACCACTGTTCCCATAAATAGTGTTTACGTTTGTTACTCCATGGGTACAGTGTCACCACTGTTCCCATAAATAGTGTTTACGTTTGTTACTCCATGGGTACAGCGTCACCACTGTTCCCATAAATGTTGTTTACGTTTGTTACTCCATGGGTACAGGGTCACCACTGTTCCCATAAATAGTGTTTACGTTTGTTACTCCATGGGTACACTGTCACCACTGTTCCCATAAATATTGTTTACGTTTGTTACTCCATGGGTACAGGGTCACCACTGTTCCCATAAATAGTGTTTACGTTTGTTACTCCATGGGTAGTGCGTTACCACTGTTCCCATTAAATTCTGTGCCTGCGCAGATATTTGACAGATGCTGCACAGCAGTTTAGAATTACAACACATCAAATTGTATTTTGGAAAATAACAATATCTGCTTTTGTGTGGTGTAAAAAAGTTTGCCCCCAAAAAATGGATGCTGTACAACTTCACACGCGAGTTTGATTAATTTTATCACACAGACCAACGAACCTTACAGTGAACATTTAGTGTTACTCCCTGGGTACAGTTTCTGTAATCAAAGCTGAAACAAAACGTCCTTGGAGACTAAAAGAGCTCTTTTGTTACATTATGATCCCATGCCCTATGCAAACTTATGTTCTAGTTCCAGACATGTTAATCATAATATAGAGCAGGTCAATGGTCTCTTGACTATTTCATCAAACATTTTTATTATTATTATAGAGTAGTAAATTTCCAGTACAACAAAAACAAAATAAAAGTATTATTAAAATTTTCATTTAAATGATTCAATTGAACAAAAAAAATGGGGGGGGGGGGGGTTAGTTAGCCCCGTCAATGCGGAGGGCCCCTCTTTAAAATATTTTAGACATCAATTGGATTCATATCATTTTAATAACTATGGATGTTTATCACAAGACTTGGCCTATGTTTACTTTGAACCCTTTCTATGGTATAGAAGGGTCTGAAATAGTGTACTGAGTAAATCCCCCCCCATTCCCCTCGTATTTGTTAGTGGTCTATGCTTGCCAAGTTCTGTTATGATTAATTTATCCGTATAAAAATTTCTGTAGAGCAATAGCATACAATTTTAAGACAAATTGGATTTTACTGTTACTCCAATATTCTCTTCCAGGTAATGAGGGCTACCTACCCATGGATATATCCAACAGTCCAGCCAGTTCATCTGGGATACTCCGCCCTGAGCCTGCCAAGTGTATGCTCTCAGATGACAGCACTGGGCTCCCACCACGCACCTACTCTCTGGGTAGCCGACCTGTTGCCAAGAAAGAACACAGCTACATAGAGATGGGCCCCAGGAACAGTGCAGGAGGCAATGACATGTCCAGGGCAACAAGTGCTCCACACATTATAAACAAAGGTGAGAATCATGTCAAGTGCTCCTTACATTATAAACAAAGGTGAGAGTAACGTCAAGTGCTCCACACATTATAAACAAAGGTGAGAGTCATGTTAAGTGCTCCACACGTTATAAACAAAGGTGAGAGTAACGTCAAGTGCTCCACTCATTATAAACAAAGGTGAGAGTCACGTCAAGTGCTCCACACATTATAAACAAAGGTGAGAGTAACGTCAAGTGCTCCACTCATTATAAACAAAGGTGAGAGTAACATCAAGTGCTCCACACATTATAAACAAAGGTGAGAGTAACATCAAGTGCTCCACACATTATAAACAAAGGTGAGAGTAACATCAAGTGCTCCACTCATTATAAACAAAGGTGAGAGTAACATCAAGTGCACCACTCATTATAAACAAAGGTGAGAGTAACATCAAGTGCTCCACACATTATAAACAAAGGTGAGACTCATGTTGAGTGCTCCACGCTTATGAAAAAAATGGGGAGACTCACGGTGAATGTTTATCCAACTTGATTATAAAAAGAGGAGGAGGATTTTTTGAACTAGAAAAATATAGTATATACATTGTGATTTTTATAGAGAGAGCTGGTATTCAGTTAAGTTTTTAATAAATGCATATTCAGCGTGGAGAAGGTGAGTTTATATATTAATTTTATGTAAACAAAACCTCATTGATCTTTCTTTTTCCCCCAGCACGTCGCCAGGAGAAAGAACATAACACAGAATCACCAACCACAAGTGCAAGTCCTCTAAGCATGTCGTTGAAATCTGACGACTCTGATTCCTTCATGGAGTACATGTCCATGAGGCCTAGGACTGCCAGTGACAGCTTCAACTACAGGCCCAGGACATCCAGCTTTGGAAAACTTCAGCCAAGTTGCCGGCCTCGCTCCTCTAGCCATGGTCAGGGCACGAGGCCTTTCTCAAAGTTCCAAAAGTTAGCAGTAGAACAGTCTAGGATATCCCAGGATCCCATGCACAGAACATCCATGGAGTCATCTTTACAAGGGTCGTTTGACTCCCTGCGGGTGTCCAATGAGAGCTTGAGAAAAACATCTCAAGAGATCAGAAAGAAGAGTGGTTCCAATGCAAGCGATTATGCCGAAATGAGGGGCACGCCATCTCCACAGCTTAAGCTGGTCTCATCTGAGCCTGACGGCTACATCAACATGCAGCCTGGAACAGCCGGGAGGAAGTCATCGCCCCATAGGATGCGGTCAGATTCTAGTGGCAGTGGGCGCCGGCCAGATATAAAAACCAACAGCTCTGACAGACCCCAGCAGCATCCCCACTTGCAACAGATTGATGACTATACGGAGATGGCCCCAACCAACATTTCATCAGGAAGTAGCCGAGATTCATACATGAATATGGATTACAGAGCGCGCCATAATGATGGGAAGTCGACAGGAGCACCCACACCCTCATCACTGTCCAATGATTCAGAGTATATGGCAATGGAACTGGATGCTAAAAAATCTAGATCAGACACAGGTAGATCTGTGTCAATGGAAAATGTGGACACGTATGTACTGTATGATCCTTCTCATAGTGCAGGCAATAAACAGAGAACAGGATCTCTGGGTTCAAAAGATAAGCAAATATTTAGGCCTACCTCCTCCAGGAAACCCTCATCTGCATCTATGTCATCATGTTCTTCATCATCCAACACAATACAGCCATCTGTATCCACATCCACTCGCACCGGGGGAAGCAGCGATTCCATTCGTAAGCCCTCACGCCAGTCATCAATGGAGAAATATTGCAGTCTGGGTAAAGACTTCAGGAAGAAAAGTGGTTCAACGGGAAGCAGGCCGAGCAGCACCAAGCTCCCTTTTAGTGTGGGGAAGGACCACAATGCACCTGGTTTTGGTATTATGCCTGAGAGGAAACCATCCTCAGCGTCTGCCTCTGCTGATGACCTTGATGACGAATATATAGAATTTTCACCAACGGCAACCAAGGGTGACAACATGCTTCAAACTTCTCACCCTGCTGCACAGCTCCACAGCTCTGTCCAGCCTGGCTCTCATCCCATTAGGGGCGGCAGCTTCAGCTCGTCACATCCCCTGCCATCGCCAGCTGAGGAAGAGGCCTACACCTTGTACAACCCGGCACCGCAGTTCACATCTAAAACTGTGCACTTCCAGCCACAGAAACCGGCGCCATCAAAACTAAACATTCCTACGTCAAGCTCTGCCAGACCAGGGCCAGCCAAGGATGTCCAGGACTATGTTGGTTTTGAGCCTGGCCCCTCTAATCACCCTGTAGTATCCCCAACTACATCACACAGGAAACCGGATGAAGCCGAAGAATATGTGGAATACCAGCCTGCCACTGCTCCAGGATACTTTCATTTCTCCCCTTTACCTCATCCTAATGAACCTTCTAGAACTGACGGTCAAGAATATGTTGGCTATGAACCCGGTCCTGTCAATGCCCAAGGGACAGGAAAGCCAGTGTCTCCCATCTCAGTCATGTCTTACATCAAAGGTGACTCTACAGCTGGGAAATCTAAACAAAGCCAGCCTCCTAAACATCAACAGACATTCTCAGATTGTCCCAAACAGCAACAGACATTCTCAGATTGTCCTAAACAGCAACAGACATTCTCAGATTGTCCTAAACAGCAACAGACATTCTCAGATGTGACCAACAAATCCAGCAGAACGGATGCTGCTCCTGTCAAATTGAGTCCAAGCAACAGTGTTTACAAGATAGAGCCACCGGGTCAGATATTTACCTTTCCTGTGAATTCTCCATGGAACTCCTCCAGCTCTTCATACACAACTCAACCACTTCCTGTTGCAAATGCCCGATCTTTGCAGCATCCTGGCACAGACAAAACTAAGACACATACGGCTCCAGTTTCTTTGTTTAGCACAGCACCACCGGCCTCAAGCTCTGCACCACCATTTCCAGTCTCAAGAACTGCACCACCATTTCCAGTCTCAAGTACTGCACCACCTTTTCCAGTTTCAAGTACTGCACCACCATTTCCAGTCTCAAGTACTGCACCACCTTTTCCAGTCTCAAGTACTGCACCACCATTTCAAGTCTCAAGTACTGCACCACCTTTTCCAGTCTCAAGTACTGCACCACCATTTTCAGTCTTAAGTACTGTGCCACCATTTCAAGTCTCAAGTAGTGCACCACCATTTCCAGTCTCAAGAACTGCACCACCATTTCCAGTCTCAAGTAGTGCACCACCATTTCAAGTTTCAAGTAGTGCACCACCATTTCCAGTCTCAAGCAAAACTCTGTCATCAGACCCAAATAAACATTGCTCTCAATCTTGCACAGCTCAGCAGTCAAATGATTCTACTTCAAACCAACCTAAACCACAATGTGTATCTCAAAGTAACCAACAATGTTTTCCAGCAACTCAAAGTAACCAACAATGTTTACCAGCGACTCATAATAACCAACGTTTTCCAGCAACCCAAAGTAGCCAGTCATGTTTAGCCACACCTGAAAGTAGCCAGTTGTGTTCACCTACAACTCAAGGTGGCCAGCAATGTTTAACTTCAACCCAAAGTAGCCAACATTGTTTGCCAACAACTCTTGAAAGTAACCAGCCATGTTTACCTGTTAATCAGAGCGATCAACCATGTTCACCTTCAAAGCAGTCTTGTCCAAAGCTTCAAGGTTGTTCCCAAAATAATATATCAGATGAAAATCACCATTACGTTAGCTACAATCCAGCTCAGTCAGGTTCTTTTAAGAATCCAAATGCAAATTTTGCTTCAGAAAAGCCATTTCAAAGTGCATGCCTTCTTCAAGGAAACCAAACTACTAAGCCAAGTGTTTTCACGCAGCTCACAATAGACACTGGTGTAGAGAACTCCTTCCAAGGAAATGGAAGCCAACCACAGAAGAACTCACATGGGTATCTACGTCAGACATCTGCTCCGGCAAGTATACATCCCAGCCAGGTGTTAGATATACCTACAGCAAACACCACTGCTCAGCCACCCCAAATATCTTCTGATTCTCCTGTGGCTGAAGATAAAAAACTTAAAAATGTGAGTGGAGTTCAAACCCCTTCCAACCCTCAAGCCATGTCACCTGTTCCCACTACAGAAACCTCCAAAAGGCACAAACACCTGAGTGGGTCATCCTCATCTGATGTACCGTCCCCATCAGCCTCAGCAAACAGACACAAACACCCCAGTGGTTCCTCAACATCATCTCAGAAATCTCGAAAGGCTTCCACAGACTCTGAGAAATCCATCAGCAAAGGGAGCAAATGTGACTCAAAGGGCAGCAACCAATCAGATTCAAACTCATCCTTAAATTTGTCTGGAGGAAAAAGCAAACGAGTGATGCCAAGTGGGGAGAAATCACCAGGGAGCAGTGCTGAAAAAAGCCCCATGTCTCCGTCACGCAGCGGCATAGAGTTTTTTTGTGGTGAGGCCAGCCCTGTGACAGGGAAAGACTTAGAGGCAAAGATGGCTGTCGTCACAGCCAAAATACAGCATAGCTTTGGTGACATATCTGGGATGGTGTCTTCCACCAGCAAAGATGGGCATGGTCAGAGCTTAAGAGACATGACAGCCACTTGCGGTAAGGATGGCCATGGGCTCATCCGACCAGGAAGCACTCCATGCATGCAGAATCTTGATGCTGCCCCTGGTGACACCCCCAACTTTAGTTCTCGATCCTGCTGTCTTCAGTTTTCATCTAGCTCCAGAACCAGACATAGTATACCAGACCTGGGCAACTATCAGCAGATGAACTTTGCCAGCAGCCCGGGCTTGGTGTCCACTGGCTCTGAGCAAAAAGTCAACACCAGCGGCAGCAACAGTGGCAGTGGCGAGAGCTGTGGGAGCACTCACAGTGAGCCGGCCTTTAAGCCTTTGATTTACGTCAAACTAGACCTGGGTGGCCCTGAAGGCCAGGGAGACGCAGACTCCAAGGTCCCCCGCATCAAGAGCAGGAACTCTTCTGATGCCGATGAGAAGCAACCACCACTGTCGTACGCTCAAATTGATTTTGTCAAGTCTCAGAATTTGAGCAAAGGGAAATCGATGACCATGGCTGGGGGAGACAAGTCTTGAAATGAGGTCAGCTCTCAACAACAGACAGTGTAATAAACATACTCTAAGACATGGATATTATTCTTATTTTGTATCACTATGAAATCCCAGCAACTGATGTCATTTAAGCAAATAAACAAATCTTGCAATGGGCACGGAATAGCACTTGATGACCTCATCCTTTTCTCTGATTGTATGTAACGTGGCATCCACCTTCATCAAACTAGCAGTCAGAGCAGAGATGTTGAAATTAATTCGTTCTTACAGTAACTGTACCTCCTCTTGTACTAGTCAAGAAACTCTCCACCCCTTGTAGAAGAAGGATCTTTTGACACAGTATTAGCCTGGTAGTCATGGGTGCATGCACTTAAGCTGATGCATTTTATTCTTGTTGTTATCACTAACCGTTTGTTGGGGGTGTGGGGTAATTCATGCTATTGTTGTGACTGGAGCAGTAGATTTCATACATTGATAGTACATCATGTATGATACATTATATTCATGCACTGGCTTATTGTTTTTATTAATTACAATTAAACTTTTTACATATTCTAGAAATATCAAGTGATCAATATCTGTTTCATATTAAGATTTGAATGGTACGTTCTGCACTAGGACTGTATGAAATGAGATTGTCATTTTAAGATTTGAATGGTACGTCGTACCCAATAACCGTATGAAATGAGATTGTCATTTTAATATTTGAATGGTACATCCTACCTAATAACCGTATGAAATGAGATTGTCGATTAATTAACACTGCTGTAAAATAATCAAATAAAGGCTTTGGGAGTTACTCTTGAAATGGAATTGTATGTTTAAAATAGGAAATGAATTATCTATATTTCAGTGTCAGACTGTAATGAAGTCTTGTGGAAATTTTAATATTAAAAAATGCCCTGCCCTCGCTAAGGTAAATTCAAAATGTATTTATTTTGTTTTTGTCAATTATTTCAATACAAATATTTTTAAAAGCACGAAAATAAACATTTCGTTTTTTTCTTTCGTGAATAGAAAGTAGTAAAAGTTATGTTTCATAACAAGTAAACACTTTCTTCAAATATTAACTTCTAATAGCCATGAAGGTAAATTGGTCTGTGAAAGCACTCTACGGGTCTATTACTATTACAGTAAGCTAAAGGAGTTTGATATTAGCAGGCACACAATGTCAGCAAGCACCCTGGTTCTGATTGAAAATAAACCTCATTTTGTACTTCTTAATGTAATTAAAATTTTCAATTCCTGCCACCGTGGTTATACTTTTACCAGTTGTCTAAATGGACACGGATTTGTTTTGAGAATGTAATTAGCATCATTGTTGACCTACTGAATAGATGGGTTTGTTATGAGAATGTAATCAGTATCATTGTTGACCTACTGAATGGATTGGTTTGTTTTGAGAATGTAATTAGTATCATTTTTGACCTACTGAATGGATATGTTATTTTTGAGAATGTAATCAGTATCATTGTTGACCTACTAAATGTACACCTTTGTTGTTGATCTACAGGATGGATAAATCTGTTAGCAATCAGCAAGAAGACATTTGTCAGTAAATCTTTAAAAGATGTACTTTAACAGTAAAAAATTGAACCATTCTTTATTATTTTAAAGCCTTTTCTTCATATCTCCATGCGGTTTTTAAAATCACACCAATGCATCAATACAGTTCTGTTATATTAATACTAGGGCTGCGGAAATTATCGATAAATTTCTCAATTAATCTGTAAATTTTTTTTATCTATTAAAATTATTTTTATCAATAAAATAGCAATTACAATTATGGAAAAGCTTCCCAATGGTACTACTGACTTATTAATAAATTATCAATTATAATTAATAATTAAAAATAGTTGTTTTTTTACCTACAAACTTCTCCATTAAAAAAAGATTTTGTAAGTGTTAACTTTATAATAAGCTTTTTTTATAAGGAAAATGATATCAACAATTAAACATTGTTTTTACTTAATTAATAATAATAAAATTTCAATTCATTGACATTATATTGAACTACTTATATCTAAATTTAAAAAATGTGATTTGCCTGATTTTGTTACTTCTTTTGAAATTTTCAGTTTAATGACGTCATGCATCTTATTTTTAGCTTAAATCAAAATTATCAATTAATTATTCTGTAGTTTTTCAAAAGTTAACAATTAATTTTGAATTAATCTATAACAGCCCTAATTAATACATAAAAAATATCCTGCTAACATATAAATTTTGTAACAAAATAACTAGACTTACATTGGTTATCTTTCATAGGCTTATATTAATTTGCCCTTGACCTTGAACATAGAATAACTCAAACAGTGATACTGAAACACTCAAATTTAGGTCTTCAAAGATTAAAAAAAAACAAAAAAAAGAGAAGAAAAAAAACATGGCACATGTGATTTTTGAAGGAATGTAGAGTGTTTTTTTGATAGTGAAAGCATTTAGCTTGACTTTAAATGTCTTGTTTAACTACTATCAATATGATGCTTATATGTCTGGTGTACGAGGCCATTAGTGATATGTACCCTTATGACAATGTCTGTTTTGAACAAGGCCATTAGTGATATTTGATGTAGCAAATTTCCATTATTGCTCATTGCTGTATATACTTATTCTGTAAAATTGTTAACAACTGTGAAAGAGTAAAGTGAAAATTGTCTTCAGTCATGCTTGTTAAGGATTTTCATTTTCATAAAATAATTGTGTGTCCTAAAAATATATGCTTGTATTGTTACTTGAAACATTTCACCTCTAAATATTCCTTTATCTGGCCTCTAGATGGTCTTGGTGATTATTTTTTGTTTGAACTTTATTTTGCTGCCATTTTCAAGCTAGCTTTTCATAGCAGTAATGGCAACCTTTTTCTCCAAATACATCAGAATCTGTGTAATAGAAACATTCTTGCTAAATGGTGAAAATAAGTGATTAAATCAAATCTTAACCAATACATTTAATTTGTGTAATAGAAACACTTTTACTGATTGATGAAAATAAGTGGCTAAATCAAATCTTTACCAAGTGTAAAGAAAAACGTTTACCAAAAGATAAAAATAAGTGGTTAAAGCAATCTAAACCAATGCATTTATTATGTAATAGAAAATCTATTGTTGAATAGTACAAAAATAAGAGGTTAAATCTATTCTTAACCAAAACAGTTAGTCATTTAGGATCTAGCCCACGCTAAGCCACAGCAAAGATATTGATTTGATGAATGACTAATGCTAAAATGCTGACTTGGAGAGGAGATTGGTGCCGTTAAGTCTACCAAGCCCCGTGAAACTTCTAATGGAAACCTATGGTCATAGGGGGTTCTAATGGAAACATTAGTTTTTAGTTTTAGAATGGGGGGAATGGTTAATATATCTAGTTGAATTACACAGTCTGGACATAGCCTACTCCACAAAGATTAACATCAGATTCATTACATCAATATTTAAACCTATGTGAGACTAAATAAATGTATATAACATGGCAGTATTATTTAAATAACATACAAGACACACACACGAATTGTGAGATTAAAACAATAAAGCTTTATTTATGGAATAATGCACAAGTCAAAGTTTCGACTTACGTCTTCATCAGTACAAATAAATACAAGTACTTGTATTAAATTTAAATGATATATTATGCATTACAAATTCCATTCATTACACCATGGGAAAAGATTAAATAAGGATTTGTAAAAACCCAGAGAAAGAAATTTGAGCCCAAGTACTTAAGAGAATCAGAAATACCGGATAATAGAATAGTAAGGAAGTAACATAAGTTACACCAGTTACAGTTAGAAGGAAGTATCAAAAGCTACAGTATTATTTAGTGCAGACATAGAGTTTCATAATGTTTGCCACATGTCCGTTTTTGTTCCGGAATGACCGGCATTATCATTGTTTGTCTAATGAAAAAAATTGAAGCAATACGGACATTTTATATTTATAAGATTAATAAGAATGTTGCGCGGAACGTGGGTGAAGGTATTCATAGCGTCATCATGAGTTGATTGAATGGGGGAGGCACTTAGAACATTGAATGGGGGAGGCACTTAGAACATTGAATGGGGGAGGCACTTAGAACATTGAATGGGGGAGGCACTTAGAACATTGAATGGGAGAGGCACTTAGAACATTGAATGGGGGAGGCACTTAGAACATTGAATGGTAGAGGCACTTAGAACATTAAATGGGGGAGGCACTTAGAACATTGAATGGTAGAGGCACTTAGAACATTGAATGGGAGAGGCACTTAGAACATTGAATGGGGGAGGCACTTAGAACATTGAATGGGGGAGGCACTTAGAACATTGAATGGTAGAGGCACTTAGAACATTGAATGGGGGAGGCACTTAGAACATTGAATGGGGGAGGCATTCAGAACATTGAATGGGGGAGGCGATCAGAACATTGAATGGGGGAGGCACTCAGAGCGTCATCATGACTTGACTGAATGGGGGAGGCACTCAGAACATTGAATGGGGGAGGTACTCAGAACATTGAATGGGGGAGGCACTTAGAACATTGAATGGGGGAGGCACTCAGAGCGTCATCATGACTTGACTGAATGGGGGAGGCACACAGAACATTGAATGGGGGAGGCACTTAGAACATTGAATGGGGGAGGCACTCAGAACATTGAATGGGGGAGGCACTCAGAACATTGAATGGGGGAGGTACAGAACATTGAATGGGGGAGGCACAGAGCATTGAATGGGGGAGGTACAGAGCATTGAATGGGGGAGGTACAGAGCATTGAATGG
>MUZC01000230.1:204871-221580 GCA_002072015.1 Radix auricularia | reverse complement strand
CCTTTTGAGGGCAACGGCCCTTTTGAGGGCAACGGCCCTTTTTATGGAAAAGGCACATTTTTAGTGCCAAATCAATATTCCCCCATTTAAATTTGGTATAATTCTTACCTGCCCCACAAACTTTACTATCCTCTCTTGCCAACCATAATCTGTGAGTTTCCTACTCAATACTACGAACTGACAAGTGAAATAAAAAGAAAATGAAGGGGAGAAAAACCAATGTTTCTACGCCCAATGAAACAATTAGATTACACGCGGCGTAGCATACGTCGCAGAATCGGTCATCATAGAAAGTGCAATAAACCGGGGGGATGAAAGAAAAGACACAAACAGCAGCACCAACTAATGAAAATAATCACGAGCACACTCGGAGACATGTGCACAGCGGTTGTTGTTACCTGCCCCACACCCTTTACTACAATCCCTCGCCAACCATAAACTGTGAGTTTCCGACTCAGGGGTTAGTCATGCTCGCAAAAAAGTGAATGGGGAACAATACTTACTGAACATAAATATTACTTTAAAATTGGTCCATCAGGGAATCGAACCCAGGACTTGCCGAAAACAATACGGAGGTAATAAGCACTACACAACGAATCATATGTTTTTCTGTAAAGGAACAACGCAAATGAACGCAAAGAAGCTTTGTTTGCTTTTCATCCAAATCGGCATGCCCACTATGATTTTTCGACTCCCAGCCGCGGTCATTCGTCATGCTCATTTGCACATAGTCGTTTATGTGAACTATATTTACAGAGGACGTTAAGGGACAATTCGAAGGACAATGTTCTATTCCTAATGTATTTAATATGTGTCAGTCAATTTAATTTATTTAAACTTTTTCATGGATGTCCGTTCAACATCAAGTCAGACAAAATTTTCTTACGCGAATTCTTTGAAACTGAACGTCTTTCTTGGAAGTCCGCTCAGCTCCTAAGTATAGGACGTCTTAAGGCGAAGCAAATTGCGTCCCGGAGCTAACTTGGGAGTCGGCGTAAGATTACAATTACAGGGAGTCCGTCTTCATCGTGTGTAACTCTTCTTCGGCTGACGAAAAGATAGCGGCACTGGACGTGGAATTTGATTATTCATCAGCAAATGTTGTGAGCACTGCCCAAGTTGTAGCAGATGACAAAGGGGAAGAGGGGGAAGGGTGGCAAAACGGTCCTTTAAAGCGCAGGACCCTTTCTAGGTCAACGCCATTTTGAGGACAACTGTCCTTTTGAGTTCAAGGGCCATTTTGAGGGCAAAAGTCCTATTGAGGGCAAAGGCCCTTTTTAGGGCAACGGCCCTTTTGAGGGAAAAGGCCTTTTTGTGGGCAACGGTCCTTTTGAGGGAAACGGTCATTTTTAGGGCAACGGTCATTTTGTGTGCAACGGTCCTTTTTAGGGCAACAGCCCTTTTGAGGGCAAAGGTCCTTTTGTGGGCAACGGCCCTTTTGATGGCATCGGTCCTTTTGAGGGCAACAGCCCTTTTGAGGGCAAAGGTCCTTTTGTGGGCAACGGCCCTTTTGATGGCATCGGTCCTTTTGAGGGCAACGGCCCTTTTGAGGGCAACGGTTCTTTTAAGGGCAACGGCCCTTTTGAGGGAAACGGCCCCTTTGAGGGCAACGGCCCTTTTGACGGCAACGGTCCTTTTGAGGGCAACGGTCCTTTTGAGGGCAACGGTCCTTTTGAGGGAAAAGGCATTTTTGAAGGCAACGGTTCTTTTGAGTGCAACGGTCCTTTTGAGGGCAACGGTCATTTTAAGGGCAACGGCCCTTTTGAGGGCAAGGGTCCTTTTTAGGGCAACGTCCCTTTTGATGGCAACGGTCTTTTTGAGGGCAACGGCTCTTTTGAGGGCAACAGCCATTTTGAGGTCAACGGTCCTTTTGAGGGGAAAAGGCACTTTTGATAGCAACGTCCTTTTTAGGGCAACGGCCCTTTTTAGGGCAATGGCCCTATTGAGGGCAACGACCCTTTTTAGGGCAACGGTCCTTTTGAGGGCAACGGTCCTTTTGTGTGCGACGGTCCTTTTTAGGGCAACAGCCCTTTTGAGGGAAACGGCCCCTTTGAGGGCAACGGCCCTTTTGAGGGCAACGGTCCTTTTGAGGGCAACGGTCCTTTTGAGGGCAACGGTCCTTTTGAGGGAAAAGGCATTTTTGAAGGCAACGGTTCTTTTGAGTGCAACGGTCCTTTTGAGGGCAACGGTCATTTTAAGGGCAACGGCCCTTTTGAGGGCAAGGGTCCTTTTTAGGGCAACGTCCCTTTTGATGGCAACGGTCTTTTTTTTTAGGGCAACGGCTCTTTTGAGGGCAACAGCCATTTTGAGGTCAACGGTCCTTTTGAGGGGAAAAGGCACTTTTGAGAGCAACGTCCTTTTTTGGGCAACGGCCCTTTTTAGGGCAATGGCCCTATTGAGGGCAACGACCCTTTTTAGGGCAACGGGCATTTTTAGGGCAACAGCCCCTTTGAAGGAAACGGCCCTTTTGAGGGCAACGGGCATTTTGAGGGCAACGGTTCTTTCTAGGGCAACGACCCTTTTGACAGAAAAGGCTTTTTGAGGGCAACGGTCCTTTTGAGGGCAACGGTCCTGTTAAGGGCAACGGTCCTTTTGAGGGCAAAGGTCCTTTTTATCGAAAACACCCTTTTTAGGGCAACGGTCCTTTTGAGGACAACGGCCCTTTTGAGGGCAACGCTTGTTTTGAGGGCAACGGCCCTTTTAAGGGGAACTGCCTTTTTGAGGGCAACGGTCCTTTTGAGGGCAACGGCCCTTTTGAGGGCAATGGTCCTTTTTTAGGGCAACGGCCCTTTTTAGGGCAACGGTCCTTTATAGGGCAACGGTCCTTTTGATTGCAATGGCCCTTTTGAGGGCAACGGTCTTTTTGAGGGCAACGGCCCTTTTAGGAAAAAGACCTTCTTGAGGGTAACGGTCCTTTTGAGGGCAACGGTGCTTGTAAGGGCAACGGCCCTTTTGAGGGCAAACGTCCATTTGAGGGCAACGGCCCATTTGAGGGCAACGGCCCTTTTGAGGGCAACGGCCCTTTTGAGGGCAATGTTCCTTTTGAGGGCAACGGCCCTTTTTAGGGCAACGGTCCTTTTGAGGGCAACGGTCGTTTTTAGGGCAACAGCCCTTTTTAAGGCAAAGAACCGTTTGACGGCAACTGTTATTTTGAGGGCAACGTCCTTTTGAGGGCAACGGCCCTTTTTAGGGCAATGGTCCTATTGAGAGCAACGACCCTTTTTAGGGCAACGGTCCTTTTGAGGGCAAAAAGGTCCTTTTTAGGGCAACGTCCTTTTGAGGAAAATGGCCCTTTTTGGGCAATGGTCCTATTGAGGGCAACGGCCCTTTTGAGGGCAACGGCCCTTTTTATGGAAAAGGCACATTTTTAGTGCCAAATCAATATTCCCCCATTTATATTTGGTATAATTCTTACCTGCCCCACAAACTTTACTATCATCTCTTGCCAACAATAAACTGTGAGTTTCCTACTCAATACTACGAACTGACAAGTGAAATAAAAAGAAAATGAAGGGGAGAAAAACCATTGTTTCTACGCCCAATGAAACCAACAAGATTACACGCGGCGTAGCATACGCCGCAGAATCGGTCATCATAGAAAGTGCAATAAACCGGGGGGATGAAAGAACGGACACAAACAGCAGCACCAACTAATGAAAATAATCACGAGCACACTCGGAGACATGTGCACAGCGTTTGTTGTTACCTGCCCCACACCCTTTACTACATTCCCTCGCCAACCATAAACTGTGAGTTTCCGACTCAGGGGTTAGTCATGCTCGCAAAAAAGTGAATGGGGAACAATACATACTGAACATAAATATTGCTTTAAAATTGGTCCATCAGGGAATCGAACCCAGGACTTGCCGAAAACAATACGGACGTAATAAGCACTACACAACGAATCATATGTTTTTCTGTAAAGGAACAACGCAAGTGAACGCAAAGAAGCTTTGTTTCCGCAACCATCACGCCCCCTTTTTTGCTTTTCATCCAAATCGGCATGCCCACTATGATTTTTCGACTCCCAGCCGCGGTCATTCGTCATGCTCATTTACAGATAGTCGTTTATGTGAACTATATTTACAGAGGACGTCAAGCGACAATTCGAAGGACAATGTTCTATTCCTAATGTATTTAATGTGTCAGTCAATTTAATTAATTTAACGTTTTTCATGGATGTCCGTTCAACATCAAGTCAGACAAAATTTTCTTACGCGAATTCTTTGAAACTGAACGTCTTTCTTGGAGGTCCGCTCAGCTCCTAAGTAAAGGACGTCTTAAGGCGAAGCAAATTGCGTCCCGGAGCTAACTTGGGAGTCGGCGTAAGAATACAATTACTGGGAGTCCGTCTTCATCGTGTGTAACTCTTCTTCGGCTGACGAAAAGATAGCGGCACTGGACGTGGAGTTTGATTCTTCATCAGCAAGTGTTGTGAGCACTGCCCAAGTTGTAGCAGATGACAAAGGGGAAGAGGCAGAAGGGTGGCAAAACGGTCCTTTAAAGCGCAGGACTCTTTCGAGGTCAACGCCATTTTGAGGACAACTGTCCTTTTGAGATCAAGGGCCATTTTGAGATCAAAAATCCTATTGAGAGCAACGGCCCTTTTTAGGGCAACGGCCCTTTTGAGGGAAAAGGCCTTTTTGAGGGCAAAGGTCCCTTTCAGGGCAACGGTCATTTTTAGGGCAACGGTCCTTTTGTTGGCAACGGTCCTTTTTAGTGCAACAGCCCTTTTTAGTGCAACAGCCCTTTTGAGGGCAACGGCCCTTTTGAGGGCAACGGCACTTTCGAGGGCAACGGCCCTTTTGAGGGCAAAATCCTTTTGAGGGCAACGGCCCTTTTGGTGGCAACGGTCCTTTTGAGGGCAACGGCACTTTTGAGGGCAACGGCCATTTTGAGGTCAACGGTCCTTTTGAGGGCAAAGGCACTTTTGAGGGCAACGTCCTTTTCAGGGCAACGGCCCTTTTGAGGGCAGTGGTCCTATTGAGGGCAACGACCCTTTTTAGGGCAACGGTCCTTTTGAGGGCAACGGTCATTTTTAGGGCAAGAGCCCTTTTGAAGGCAACGGCCCTTTTGAGGGCAACGGTGCTTTTAAGGGCAACGGCCCTTTTGAGGGCAAAGGTCCTTTTGTGGGCAACGGCCCTTTTAATGGCATCGGTCCTTTTGAGGGCAACGGCCCTTTTGAGGGCAACGGTCCTTTTAAGGGCAACGGCCCTTTTGAGGGCGAAGGTCCATTTGAGGTTAACGACCCTTTTGACGGCAACGGTCCTTTTGAGGGCAACGGTCCTTTTTGAGGGCAACGGTCATTTTTAGGGCAACGGTCCTTTTGTGTGCAACGGTCCTTTTTAGGGCAACAGTCCTTTTGAGGGCAACGGCCCTTTTGAGGGCAACGGTCCTTTTGAGGGCAACGGTCCTTTTGAGGGAAAAGGCATTTTTGAAGGCAACGGTTCTTTTGAGTGCAACGGTCCTTTTGAGGGCAACGGTCCTTTTAAGGGCAACGACCCTTTTGAGGGCAAGGGTCCTTTTGAGGGCAACGTCCCTTTTGATGGCAACGGTCCTTTTGAGGGCAATGGCCCTTTTGAGGGCAAAGGCAATTTTTGAGGTCAACGGTCCTTTTGAAGGGAAAAGGCACTTTTGAGGGCAACGTCCTTTTGAGGGCAACGGTCCTTTTGAGGGCAATGGCCCTATTGAGGGAAACGATCTTTTTTAGGGCAACGGTCCTTTTGAGGGCAACGGTCATTTTTAGGGCAACAGCCCCTTTGAAGGAAACGGCCGTTTTGAGGGCAACGGGAATTTTGAGGGCAACGGCCCTTTTGAGGCAAACGGCCCTTTTGAGGGCAATGGTCCTTTTTAGGGCAACGGTCCTTTTGATGGCAATGGCCCTTTTGAGGGCAACGATCTTTTTGAGGGCAACGGCCCTTTGAGGAAAAGGCCTTCTTTAGGGTAACGGTCCTTTTGAGGGCAACGGTGCTTTTAAGGGCAACGGCCCTTTTGAGGGCACACGTCCATTTGAGGACAACGGCCCATTTGAGGGCAACGGCCCTTTTGAGGGCAACGGCCCTTTTGAGGGCAATGCTCCTTTTGAGGGCAACGGCCCTTTTTAGGGCAATGGTCCTTTTGAGGGCAACGGTCGTTTTTAGGGAAACAGCCCTTTTTAAGGCAATGGCCCTTTTGACGGCAACGGTTCTTTTGAGGGCAACGGTTCTTTTGAGGGCAACGTCCTTTTGAAGGCAACGGTCCTTTTTAGGGCAATAGTCCTATTGAGAGCAACGACCCTTTTTAGGGCAACGGTCCTTTTGAAGGCAAAGGCAATTTTTAGGGCAACGTCCTTTTGAGGAAAATGGCCCTTTTGAGGGCAATGGTCCTATTGAGAGCAACGACCATTTTAGGGCAACGGTCCTTTTGAGGGCAACGGTCGTTTTTAGGGCAACAGCCCTTTTGAAGGCAATGGCCCTTTTGAGGGCAACGGTCCTTTTGAGGGCAACGGTTCTTTTGAGGGCAACGGCCCTTTTGAGGGAAAATGCTTTTTGAGGGCAACGGTCCTTTTGAGTGCAACGGTCCTTTTGAGGGCAATTGTTCTTTTGAGGGCAACGGCCTTTTTAAGGGCAAAGCCCTTTTGAGGGCAACGGCCCTTTTGAGGGAAACGGCCCTTTTGAGGGCAATGTTCCTTTTTAGGGAACCGGCCCTTTTGGGGGAAAAGGCCCTTTTGAGGGCAACAGTCTTTTTGGGGGCAACGGTCCTTTTAAGGGCAACGGCCCTTTTGATGGCAAAGGTCCTTTTGAGGACAACGGCCCTTTTGAGGGCAACGGTCCTTTTGAGGGCAACGGTCCTTTTGAGGGCAACTGCCCTTTTTAGGGCAACGGTCTTTTTTAGGGCAACGGTCGTTTTAAGGGGAACGGTCCTTTTAAGGGAAAAGGCCTTTTTGAGGGCAACCGTCCTTTTGAGGGCAAGTATCCTTTTAAGGGCATCGGCCCTTTTGAGGGCAAAGGTCCTTTTGAGGGCAACGGCCCTTTTGATGGCAACTGTCCTTTTATGGGTAACGGCCCCTTTGAGGGCAACGGCCCTTTTGACGGCAACGGTCCATTTGAGGGCAAAGGCACTTTTGAGGGCAACGGCCCTTTTGAGGGCAATGGTCCTTTTGAGGGCAATGGCCCTTTTTAGGGCAACGGTCCTTTTGAGGGCAACGTCGTTTTTAGGGCAACAGCCCTTTTTAAGGCAACGGCCCTTTTGAGGGCAACGGTTCATTTGAGGGCAACGGTTCTTTTGAGGGCAACGGCCCTTTTATGGGAAAACGCTTTTTGAGGGCAACGGTCCTTTTGAGGGCAACGGTCCTGTTAAGTGCACCGGTCCTTTTGAGGGCAAAGGTCCTTTTTATGGAAAACACCCTTTTTAGGGCAACGGTCCTTTTGAGGGCAACGGCCCTTTTGAGGGAAAAGGTCCTTTTGAGGACAACTGTCCTTTTGAGGGCAACGCTTGTTTTGAGGGCAACGGCCCTTTTAAGAGAACTGCTTTTTTAAGGACAACGGTCCTTTCGAGGGCAACGGCCCATTTGAGGGCAACGTCCCTTTTGAGGGCAATGGCCAATTTGAGGGAAATGGTCCTTTTGAGGGCAACGGCCCTTTTTAGGGCAACGGTCCTTTTGAGGGCAACGGTCCTTTTTAAGGCAACAGCCCTTTTGAAGGCAACGGCCCTTTTGAGGGAAACGGCCCTTTTAATGGCAACGGTCCTTTTGAGAGCAACGGTCCTTTTGAGGGAAAAGGCCTTTTCGAGGGCAAAGGTCCTTTTGAGGGCAACGGCCCTTTTGATGGCAACTGTCCTTTTATGGGCAACGGCCTCTTTGAGGGCAACGGCCTTTTTGAGGGCAACGGTCCATTTTAGGGCAAAGGCACTTTTGAGGGCAACGGCCCTTTTGAGCGCAATGGTCCTTTTGAGGGCAACGGCCTTTTTTAGGGCAATGGTCCTTTTGAGGGCAACGTCGTTTTTAGGGCAACAGCCCTTTTTAAGGCAACGGCCCTTTTGAGGGCAACGGTTCTTTTGAGGGCAACGGTTCTTTTGAGGGCAACGGCCCTTTTGAGGGAAACGGCCCTTTTGAGGGAAACGGCACTTTTAATGGCAACGATCCTTTTGAGGGCAACGGCCCTATGAGGGGAAAAGGACTTTTTGAGGGCAACGGTCCTTTTGAGGGCAACGGCCCTTTTGAGGGCAAAGGTCCTTTCGTGGGCAACGGCTCTTTTGATGGCAACGGTCCTTTTGAGGGCAACGGCCCTTTTTAGGGCAACGGTCCTTTTAAGGGCAACGGCCCTTTTGAGGGCGAAGTTGCTTATGAGGGCAACGACCCTTTTGACGGCCACTGTCCTTTTGAGGGCAACGGTCCTTTTGAGGGCAAAGGTCATTTCGAAGGCAACGGCACTTTTGATGGCAACGGTCCTTTTTAGGGCAACGGCCATTTTGAGGGCAATGGTCCTTTTGAGGGCAACGTCCATTTTTAGGGCAACGGTCATTTTGAGGGCAACGGTCGTTTATAGGGTAACAGCCCTTTTGAGGACAACGGCCCTTTTTAGGGCAACGGCCCTTTTAAGGGCAACGGCCCTTTTGAGGGCAAAGGTCCTTTTGAGGGCACGGCCCTTTTGAGGGCAAAGGTCCTTTTGAAGACAAATGTCCTTTTGAGGACAACGCTTGTTTTGAGGGCAACGGCCCTTTTGAGGGCAACGGTCGTTTTTAGGGCAACAGCCCTTTCGAAGGCAATGGCCCTTTTGAAGGCAACGGTCCTTTTGAGGGCAACGGTTTTTTTTAGGGCAACGGCCCTTTTGAGGGAAAATGCTTTGTGATGGCAACGGTCCTTTTGAGTGCAACGGTCCTTTTGAGGGCAATTTTTCTTTTGAGGGCAACGCCCTTTTGAGGGCAACGCTCTTTTGAGGGCAACGGCCCTTTTGAGGGCAATGTTCCTTTTGAGGGAACCGGCCCTTTTTGGGGAAAAGGCCCTTTTGAGGGCAACAGTCTTTTTGGGGGTTACGGTCCTTTTAAGGGCAACGGCCCTTTTGAGGGCAAAGGTCCTTTTGAGGATACGGTCATTTTGAGGGCAACGGTCCTTTTGAGGGCAACGGCCCTTTGAGGGAAAAGGCCTTTATGAGGGCAACGGTCCTTTTTAGGGCAACGGTCCTTTTAAGGGCAACGGCCCTTTTGAGGGAAAGGTCCTTTTGAGGGCAACGGCCCTTTAAATGGGGGAGGTACAGAGCATTGAATGGGGGAGGTACAGAGCATTTAATGGGGGAGGTACAGAGCATTAAATGGGGGAGGTACAGAGCATTGAATGGGGGAGGTACAGAGCATTGAAGGGTGGAGGTACAGAGCATTGAATGGGGGAGGTACAGAGCATTGAATGGGGGAGGTACAGAGCATTGAATGGGGGAGGCACTCAGAACATTGAATGGGGGAGGCACTTAGAACATTGAATGGGGGAGGCACTCAGAACATTGAATTGGGGAGGTACAGAGCATTGAATGGGGGAGGTACAGAGCATTGAATGGGGGAGGCACTCAGAACATTGAATTGGGGAGGCACTCAGTGCGTCATCATGACTTGACTGAATGTGGGAGGCACTCAGAACATTCAATGGGGGAGGCACTCAGAACATTGAATGGGGGAGGCACTCAGAACATTGAATGGGGGAGGCACTCAGAACATTGAATGGGGGAGGCAATCAGAACATTGAATTGGGGAGGCACTCAAAGCGTCATCATGACTTTAATGCACGGGGGGGGGGGGGCTTTAATCGGCAACATCTCAGTTTATAACTATCACTACCACGTTCAGAATGAATCTCATTGTTTAATTCATTAAGTTGCTGTTTTTTTCTACATTAAACGACACTTCCGTTTTTAAGCACGAATCAGCATCGAAAGTCTTTATTTGTTAGTAAATAAGCTGCCGCGCCTAGAGTTCCAGAAGATTCATGAGAGGTGGAAGGGCTAAATTAATCTAAAAACAAGACAGAGTAAAGAAAGGGATCGAAAAGTGTCAAACACACAACAGTCTATACCGATGTCTTTAGTCTATGCCTACGTTTTCTTAATTCTAAGTTCATGAGCTCTGAACACGACAACACACTGAGAAAACAACGTTTGTGCAAATATTGGTTATTGGTTATCTTAAGGTCAAGGTGGTCCAAAATCCAAAGTCAAAGAACTCAGTTTTCGAAGCCTGGAAGTTCAACTTAAAAGGTATGCAGTATTCATATCAATAATGTCAGAAGTATAAATCCTATATTTTGACGTGAGTAAAATGGAGTAGATTGGGTGCAGCTGATACGCTGTTCCGGTTCCTTTAAAAGTCAAAATCAGTGGAAGGGGTTTAAAGAATCGTTAGGCTTGTAACATGAACACTCCGGAATGAGTATGAATCAAAGTTTTACTCATTTAAAAGATTTTAAACTGACAGAAACTAAATCCCTAATTAGCCGATCATGATTTAAGTGATCAAAACATTCAACATTTTTTTTAATAAACCAAAGACCTTAAAAATAGATGATTTTATAAGAGTATAAGAGAAATATATAAACTTCAGTTAATTTCGATCAACAGTGAATGCACTACAGATGTCTATTTTATCTATTGAACATAAAATGATTGTTAATATTGCCATAAAAAAGATTTTGCCGTGCAGAAAATAAGAAAACTCACATTTAGATCAAGAAATGAAATATTTTCAAATTTAATTTTGAACTTAACAAATTTATGTTTACCTGTATTACTTGCAAATAAATAAAATCTCAAATCGTTATAATAGCTTCCTATTTTTCATATTATGAGATGGGGTACCGAATTCGGCATCTGCCCATGATGACAAAAACCCAACCTATAAAATACGTTAGAGCCTCGAATCACGTATACATCATTGAATACTCAGGGTTTCTCAAGTAAATGAGGGGGTATCAAGAGAATATTGAGTCTCGGAACTCGGAACAGGGTATACCCTTGCAAAAGATTAAGAATACAAGACATTGTATAGAGTTGGTGATACATTAACTCGAAAGCTTTCAACGCGTTTCATGGTTTTGTATTCTTTTAACGTCTGTGTTTCCTTCTTTCTAATTCAGATGTCCCGTAAAAACAAAACATTGGCCATCGGCATCGATCTGGGAACAACGTACTCGTGCGTGGGGGTCTTCCAGCACGGCAAAGTTGAGATCATCGCCAACGACCAAGGCAACAGGACCACGCCCAGCTACGTCGCCTTTACCGACACGGAAAGACTCGTTGGAGACGCCGCCAAGAACCAGGTGGCGTTGAACCCCAACAACACTATCTACGACGCCAAACGGCTGATAGGGAGGAAGTTCAACGAGGCCACCGTTCAGTCCGACATGAAACACTGGCCTTTCAAGGTCGTGGAAGTGGACGGGCGGCCGAAGATCAGTGCCGAGTACAAGGGGGAGAAGAAGCTGTTCGCCCCAGAGGAAATAAGTTCAATGGTTCTCACGAAAATGAAAGAGACAGCGGAGTCCTTTATTGGTCAGAAAGTCACCGACTCCGTGATCACCGTCCCGGCTTATTTCAACGATTCACAGCGACAGGCTACTAAAGACGCCGGCGCCATCGCGGGTCTCAACGTTCTGAGGATCATAAACGAACCGACGGCAGCTGCCCTCGCGTACGGCCTTGACAAAGGTCAGCATGGCGAGAAAAACATTCTGATCTTTGACCTTGGCGGTGGTACTTTCGACGTGAGCGTTCTAACTATTGATGAGGGTTCCATCTTTGAGGTGAAATCGACGGCAGGAGATACCCACCTCGGCGGGGAAGATTTCGACAATCGGCTGGTGACCCACTTTACACAGGAGTTCACCAGAAAACACAAGAAGGACATGAGTAAAAACCCGAGGGCAATCCGGCGATTGCAGACAGCATCTGAACGAGCGAAGAGAACGCTATCGAGCAGCACAGAAGCTTCCATTGAGATCGATTCTCTGTTCGATGGAATCGATTTTTACACCAAGATATCTCGAGCCAGATTCGAGGAGTTGTGTAGCGACTTGTTCAGATCAACCCTTCAACCCGTGGAGTCTGCCCTCAAAGACGCCAAGCTGGAAAAGAGTAAAATTGACGAGATCGTCCTGGTAGGTGGATCGACGCGCATCCCAAAAGTGCAGAAGCTTCTATCGGATTTCTTCAACGGCAAAGAGCTGAATAAATCGATCAACCCCGACGAAGCGGTTGCCTACGGGGCGGCCGTGCAGGCTGCTGTACTCACGGGTGTGGAGAGCGACGCCATCAAGGACGTCCTGCTGGTTGACGTGACGCCACTGTCACTGGGCATCGAGACGCTTGGAGGGGTCATGACTGTGCTGGTCAAGAGGAACACGACCATACCAACAACGACGTCTAAGATCTTCACCACGACTGTGGACAACCAGACCGGGGTGGAAATTGTGGTGTTTGAAGGGGAGCGCAGCATGATCAAGGACAATAACCTCCTCGGAAAGTTCAGCCTGATGGGGATCCCGCCGGCTCCCAGGGAGGTTCCGCAGATCGATGTTACATTCGATATCGACGCCAACGGAATCCTTATCGTCACGGCACTAGACAAGACAACGGGCAAGTCCAGCAACGTGCAAATCAAGAACGAGCGCGGTCGACTTAGCCAGGCAGAGATCGACCGAATGTTGTTGGAGGCTGAGCGGTACAAAGCCGAAGACACCCGTCAATATGAGCGAGCGTCCACCAAGAACCAGCTGGAGAACTACATGTACGCGGTGAAACAGGCGGTGGAGGGGGCTGGCGACAAGCTCTCGGCGTCAGACAGGAACACTGTTCTCAACGCTTGCAGTACCGTCATCAAGTGGCTGGACAGTAATACTTTGGCCGAAAAAGAGGAGATCGAAGATCGTCTGAAGGAGTTGCAGAAAACCTGCTCGCCCATCATGGTCAAGCTGCACTCCAGTGCCCAGTCGAGTCATCACAGTGGACCACGAGTGGAGGAAGTGGATTAGGCGTGTGATGGCGGCTACATCTGCAGACTGAAACTGAAGCATGACGGGAACTGGAATCGGCGATGGTTTTGAGACTTTGAAATCAACATCCGTCTAAAGTTGTAATCCATAAACAGTAAACCATAAACTTAGCTACATCACGATTGTAACATAAACTTTAACGATGAGACTATACAGATATACGTGTATTTAAAAATGTGTGTGGGGAAGAAATAATAGTTATTTTATACAATATTTCACATTTAAGCTGCAGACAAATCTCATAAAGATTCTCAAGATTATTATTTATATTTTTTTAATTAAAAAAATTAATAAAATACATATTTATCAGCTTAAAGCATTTATTTTTCAATTTCTATGAAATAGTTTTCATAAAAGTAATAACTTTTCCTCAGTCTAGCTCTGAAATGAAATATCAAAAACTATTTAGACTTTGAGTTATTATATTTTAGCTTCTATTTTTATTTTTGTGCAGCAAAATAATTCATTGAAATTAATTTAAAACAATAAAGAACTACATATACGTGTAAATACAGGAATCAAACATATTTGTGTTTATCCTTATGGTACTGGGTATTGTCTAACCGTCTATTATATCGTAAAACAGTTAAAACAAAAGCCCAATGTGGTGTCTCATACTTGATTATGTAAGGTTTGGAAGGAAATCATACTTGAAAATAAGTATGTTTCAAATCACTTTTTAAAATCCTTTATATTAACTTGTAGGGTCTGAGCCGTGCGTGCTTGCTTGCCAAAAAACTTTTTAATGTAAAACGACATTAAATAAATTGTATGCCAGTCAGAGGCGTCACTAGGTTTGGTGTCATCCGGGGTGGTAGCTCATGGTGTCACCCCTCACGACATAACCCATAGAACTCATCCGAGTTTTCTAATGCCAAATAACAGGAACATAAAGAATTTTAAATTTTGATGTCACCCCTAAAATGGTGTCAACCGGGGCTGCCCGCCCCCACCACAACCCTAGTGACGCCCCTGAAGCCAGTGCTTCTCAAACTTTTTTCGTATTAGACCACCGGCAGTAATTTTTCCATTTCACCAGGTACCGACGTATTATTTTCCCGTTTTGACGTGATTTTTTCTGTACTGATTTGATAGCAAAACGAGCCCATAAACACAACTTAAAGCCCTTTAAGATTAAGTATGAATTTGGCTTGTTTTATATATTGCATTTTTTTTAATGGCTAGTTGCCAAGGCATAGCATGGCAGCTAACGAACAATGCAGCGGAAATGTCAAAACAATTTGATGTAATTAACCTTCGCCATTAAGCTCGCTAATGTGACTATTGATATTACAAGGATCATTGCATTCTTGATAGACCTAGAATTTATAGAAACAAGACAATTCCTCAAATTGATTTCGATCGTATGACAGTTTTCCTGCTAAGTAAATACACGTCAAATGTGATTGGTCTAAAATTACCACATTGATATCACATCTCATGTTTTCTAAAAAATTATTAGGTATGCGCTGGAAGGGGAATATGGCGAGTACTGTACGAAACCCACATTTGTGCAGGAAAGTAGGGTGGCATCTTGTGCGTCGCAAAATACAGTAATTCCTGCAAGTTAAAGACTTAAAAAAACAAACTATGAAATTAATAAAATATCCAATATTATCATAACTTTTTTACTCCGCAGCTCTTGTGGAATAAACTAATGAAAAATGCATGGCTACCGCTATCGGACTATTTAACCGAGGGTCGATAAACAAAATCATGAAAGTTTATCGACCCTCGGTTAAATAGTCCGATAGCGGTAGCCATGCATTTTTCATTCCGGGACAAATTGCGTCCCTGACAGGATTCCGGGACAGGGGTGAAATTTAGGGACTGTCCCGGCAAATTACCAGCAGATAGACAGTCTATTAATAGTCAATGTTTAATTTGTATGCATTAAAATAAAATATAATCTAAGGATGTTAACACAGCTCGTTTTTCGAAGGCCGGTTAAACGTTTTTTTAAAAAACGGACCGCTTCAATAGGTTACCTAAAAGTTAAAATCATGAAAAACTTTTAGGTAATCTATTGAAGCGGTCCGTTTTTTAAAAAAAAACGTTTAACCGGCCTTCGAAAAACGAGCTGTGTTAACATCCTTAGATTATATTTTATTTTAATGCATACAAATTAAACATTGACTATTAATAGACTGTCAATCTGCTGGTAATTTGCCGGGACAATCCCTAAATTTCACCCCTGTCCCGGAATCCTGTCAGGGACGCAATTTGTCCCGGAATTTAGAAATTAAAAAGTTTTTGTATGAAAATTAAGTATTTTTTATGAATAAATCCAAAAGTGATCGTTACAATTTAAATGTCATTCATATATTTTTTTTTTAAACTTTTGTCAAGCACGTCGATCCAAATATAAACTGACAATTTGCAGAAATGGTTACAAGAAAAGCTTTCACCCGATAAGATTTGGGCAAATTTATTTATTCACTTTCGCACCAACACAGGACAACTGGTAAATTTGGAAAAAACTAGTGCAATTTACTTTCGCATTAGCAGGAAGCTCCACTGAAGTTGAGCGCTTGTTTTCTTACATGAATCAGATTTGGAATGACCAAAGAAGCCAGCTGGAGGTTTCCACAGTTGATGCCCTCTTATCAATTCAATACAATTCAAACATGAATTTCAGCATTTTCTATGATGCCATCAAGAAGAATGACAAATTTCTTGAAAAAAAAAAAACACTCAAGCGAAAAATATAATTAAAAATTTGCAGTAATATTCGAAAGGGTTACCTATTAAAAATATATTGAATTTTTAAAGTTTTAAAAAAGAATTCAAAAAATTAATAAATGGCTATTTTATGATTGCTTTATGATTTAAAGGAGCTATTTAAAGAAAATTTTTTAGGTTTTTTACTTATTTTTAAGTTGTCCCGGATTTGAACAAAAATGTCCCGGATTTTTTCGAAAAACCTGTGGACAGTCTAACTATTAATCATCACGGTTAACTTCTTTGTTTATAAAATTTTTTATTTTTAAATAATATTTTTAAAATGTATTCTTTTTAAAATCCCTAAATTGACTGATAGGCATCCCGTAAGAAATAGGTCGGCGAACAGGGATAAATTACCTCATCTGATGTCAAAAGGAAATTCTTGGGGCTTGGGGGTAATGCAGACTTATTTGGGACATCTAACATCCACTACAATCTACTAGATATATTAAAATATGTCATGTGTACATGTACGCTTGGAACGTATGCCAACTATTGAACCGGTTCCTTTCAGAAAATGCATTTGTTAAATTTGACAACTATGTAGATTTCTTACCAACATGACTTGACTGTATCAAGTATCCTTTCTGTCTTATTTAAAATTAATGCCTTATTAAAAAAAAAAAACTGAGCTCAGAAGAAAAGTTGTTTTGTGCCACTCTCGAATTGTGCTGTCATGAAATTGATGAATTCAATAAAGTTAACGATTACTTTGACTAACTTTAAATGGGCATATTTATCATTATATTTAGAATGACCAGAGGCGTTTGACCAAAAAACCAATCGAACAGTTATATCAAACTTAAAACGTTTATAAGTGTATCAAATTGATTCCCCCCACCCCATAAATTGGATATTCCGTGTCGTTTTCACTTAAAATATCTACACATAATCCGCTTCAGCAGATCTTTTTTAGACACTTGTCACGCTTGTAAAACTAACCAGTTGGAGTTTTTTTTTTTTTTTTTTTTTTTTT
>MUZC01000230.1:193355-204861 GCA_002072015.1 Radix auricularia | reverse complement strand
GGGGGGGGGGGGCATAACCGACAAAAAAAGTTCACAGAATCCTGCGTGAGTGAATCAAACGAAGCTGAGGTTACTTCACAAATGCTTTGATGTCAACATCAAACGACGCAGGGTAACAATTTCATACGTTCTCTTGTGGGTGCTAAAACTTGAGGATTATAATTAGACTTAATTTTCACATCTTGTTAACTTAAGCAAACCGGCGTCTGATGAACTATCGACCGGCACTTTGAGAAGCACGAATTTTGTTTTTTTAAAAAGTCATTAAATAAAATTTAAGTGACAAAATATTTCAGAAGTTTTATTTACAGCTACCGTTTTGATGTGACGTCACATTTCTTCAACCCCCTCCCACCCCCCTCGTCACGCATCGTCACAAAAGTGTGACCCCCTCCCCCCTAGGTGCGGGGGCCGTCCATAAATGACGTCAGGTAGGTAAGAAATCTACATAATTGTCAAATTTTTAAAAATACATTTTCTGGATGGAGCCGGTTCAATAGTGGGCATGGGTTCCAGGCGTACACGTACACATGACTTTTTTTTAATATATCTAGTGGATTGTAGTGGATGTTATTTGTCCCAAATGAGTCTGTATTACTCCCAAGAATTCACTTTTGATCCCAGGTGGGGTGATTTACCTCTGTTCGACGACCTCTGTAACTCCGCCGTAGCCGGTCCCAAGCCCGGGTGAGGGAGGAGGGGGGTTGTGCGAAGGGCTAGCAACCCTTCCCTTTAAAAAACCATTGCTACAAAAACACGGGCGAAGATAAAAATAGGAAACTCGGACCTTGGAGATGATGGATCTCTTAACAGAGAACTAATGAAGCTGGGTGGCCAAAGCCAATCAGAAACCACCCGGCAGACAACCATCCTCTCCACTAGGACCACCACCAGCTTAGGAACATGGAACTTAAGAACCATGTTCGAAGCTGGTAAAACTGCCCAAGGTGCTGCCGAAATGCGACGGTACAAACTAGCCATCCTAGGGATAAGCGAATCCCGATAGACTGCCTCAGGCCAGATGAAGCTCAGCACAGGAGAACTGCTACTATATTCAGGCCAGGAAAAGGAAAATGCAGCTCACATCCAAGGAGTAGCACTGATGCTCTCCAGAACTGCTCATAACGCCCTTATAGGGTGGGAAGCCCATGGCCCAAGAATAATCACAGCAAGATTTAAGACCAAAAAGCAAGAAATCAATATGGATCTTCTACAGGTCTACGCTCCTATCAAGGACAGTAAAGAAGAGGACAAAGAGGACTTCTTCAATAGGATGAGAACCCTTATCCACAAGTGTCCCAGGAGCAATGTGATTATACTGATGGGCAACCTAAATGCTAAAATTGGCAGCAGCAATAATGGATATGAAGAATGCATGGGAACACACGGCCTCGGAGAGATGAACAATAATGGTGAGAGGCTAGCAGATCTATGTGCTGCAGATTGACTGGGTATTGGTGGAAGTCTCTTCATGCATAGAAATATCCACAAGGCAACAAGAATATCACCAGATATGTCTACAGCTAACCAAATCGACCATATCTGTGTGTGTAAAAAGTTTAGAGGATCTCTCCAGGATGTTAGGGTAAAAAGAGGGGCAGATGTGGCCTCAGACCACCATTTACTGATTGCCAATCTAAAGCTCAAATTGAAAAAGAATTGGACAAACAATGGGAGCAAGCGCCAATGTTTTAACGCTATTCTATTCTATTGAAGAGGAACCAAAACTTAATGAGTTCAAACTTACGTTATCCAACACATTCCAGATCTTACAAGATCTAGGTAAATAAGAGACAATTGACCAAAACTGGAAAAAACATCAAAGAGATACGACAACATGTGAAGACGTGTTGGGCCCCAAACAACAAAAACATAAAGAATGGATTTCTAATGAAACCATGGGAGAAAATCCAGCATAGGAAAAAGAAGAAGGCAAATCTTAACATCCGCACCAGAACTGAAAGAGCTAGAGCATCAGCAGAATACGCAGAAGCCAATAAAGAAGTTAAACGCAGCATAAAGTCAGATAAAAAGAACTACCTGGAAGGATTAGCTCTTGAAGCAGAAGAGGCAGCGTATCATGTTAACACAAGAGAACTATTCAGCTCAATAAAAAAGCTATCCGGAAAATTCAAAAATGCAGAGAGAGCTGTTAAAATTTAATAGAGGGCTGCTAAACAGAATGAGAGAGGCAATAGACACCCATCTTGGAGACCAACAAGCAGGTTTTAGAAAGGATAGATCATGCACTGACCAGATTGCCACACTGAGAATTATATTAGAACAATCCCTGCAGTGGAACTCATCATTATACATCAACTTTATTGACTATGAGAAGGCGTTCGATAGTGTTGACAGGCCAACTCTGTGGAAGCCGCTAAGACAATACGGTATACCACAAAAGCTGACTAACATAATTAAGACTTCTTACGAAGGCCTTACATGTAGAATAATTCATGGCCAAAAAACAACAGAGGCTTTTGGGGTAAAGACTGGAGTCAGACAGGGGTGTTTGCTTTCACCCTTCTTATTCTTGCTAACCATTGACTGGATAATGAAGAAGAAGAGCAGAAGAGAAATGGTATCCAGTGGACACTGTGGAAACAACTTGATGACCTGGATTTTGCGGATGATCTGGCCCTAATATCACACACACATAAACAGATGCAGGAGAAAACTAATTTTGTAGCACAGTTCTCTGCTTGTGTTGGCCTAAAAATCCACAAGGGAAAAAGCAAAGTCCTTAAAATAAATACACCAAGCAACACCCCAATAACTTTGGGAGGAACACATCTAGAGGAGGTGGATACCTCGGTAGCATTATAGACATGCAGGGAGGGACAGACGCTGATGTTAGAGTGAGAATTGACAAAGCAAGAACAGCATTTAAACAAATTTTAAAAAAGTTTGGAGTTGCAACAACTTGACCCTCCAGACAAAGGTCAGGATATTCAACACCACAGTAAAGCCTGTCCTGCAATATGTTAAATCATTAAACTTTGAAACACTAGAGGATAGAAGAACCAAGAGTAAATTAGTAATTATACATAAGGCAATCAATTCTAATTTAGAAATACAACACAAAGATAACTTAATACAACCCTCAGATAGACATAAAGATAAAAACACCTTTCTTATTCCATATGCAAGAGCAAACACATAGAAGTTTTCTTTCTGTCCGTCCGGTATTCGGGCGTGGATTGGGTTGCCTGAAGAAACCAGGAAAGCCAACACTTTATCATCATTTAAAACTCTTGTAAGAATACAGGAGTAAACACAAACCATAGAAATACGTAGGACGCAATAATCTTCTGTACAGAAGGATCGTCTGTAACATATAAGATAAGATAAGATAAGATATGGAGCTGAAACATGGCGGATTACAGCAGCCGATGGAGATAGATTTGCCATACACTCAGAAAGCCTACATCCAGCATTTTTGAGACAAGCCCTCACTTGGAACCCTCAGGGCAAGAGAAAAAGAGGTCGACCCAAAATGACCCGGAGAAGGGAACTGGAGTCAGACTCCAAAAAGAGTGGGCACAGCTGGGGACAGCTAGAGAGATTGGCACAGGACCAGGATGCCTGGAGAGCCTTTGTTCGTGACCTATGCCCCAGATAGGATGACAGGCAATGATGATGATGATGATGATGATGATAATGATGCCGAACTCTGTCTTGCGGGATGCCCATCAGTCAACTGAGAGATTTTTTAAAAATACATTTTTAAAATATTATTTTAAAATATACATTTTTCTAAACAAAGAATTTAATTGTGATGATTAATAGTCAATGTTTAATTTGTATGTATTAAAATAAAATATAATCAAATGATGTTACCACAGTTCGTTTTTAGAAGGCGTGTTAAACGTTTTAAAAAACGGACCGGTTCGAACGGATACCTGAAAATAAAAATTATAAAAGTTTATGTAAATATTATTGTTACCCCAAAAGGAGCGAATTCTAGCGAATTTCATATGCCCACAAGTATTCAGCATTACCCCCAAGAGTTCCCCTTTCACACCAAATAGATAATTTACCGCTGTTCACAGACCCCTCGTTGAAATCGCCCGATAGCGGTAGATGGAAAACTGTCACTAAAAGGTCAAAATCTATTTGAGGCTTAGGTAGGCCCCGCGTTTCGGTCCTGAACATGTCTCGTCCTGGTTAGTAGCCTATACATGTAGAACCAAAGAATGGATGGTAGAACGTATGCTGGAAACGATTGTAAAGAAACGAAAGAGGCTTTCTTGTAATCCTTTTTGAAGGTCAAATTCCGTAGCGTAGCTCTAGACGTCTTTGAAAGCATTACACCGTTAGCGGAAAATATGTCAGATGTACCATTCAGCCCATCCCCTTTATTTGTGTACACGTCATTCACAATAGATTTACTAAAATAGTTATTTTTAGAAAACTGTGTCATCGGAATGGCTGTGTCGGTAGTGGTGCGATCGAAAACATTAATTAGCGTCATCAAAGTGATTTCAAAAAATGTCTGAGATCAACCATGTCTCAAGAGAGGCTTTGGGGTCTGGCAATTCTATCAATCGAAAAAGACGTTGCCACAAATTTGGACTACAAAATTCTGATCAACGAATTCTCGGCCAAGAAGGCAAGAAAAGTTAACTTTCGCCTGTGAGTGGTAAGTGGCTTACTAACTGTACATAAGAAGAAACCAAGGAACTTGACATCTATTAGTGGAAAACAGTCATAAAACATGCATGTCTGTCAAATGTTAATTACCGCATGGCTAATAAAACGTGATTCGCTATTGTAATAGGTTAGGGTCAAGCTATCCTGCATGTCGACATCCACAGTTCACTTTCAATTAGCAAAACGCATTATTTTGCAATATGTCTGCCAATAAATTGCATTTTAAATCACGTCGTAACCGGCACGTCATTTTTCGATAAGAATAAACCGTTGTTTATAGACCAGAGAAAATAATGAACTTGTAATAATTTAATAAAAAGGTGACACGCGGTATTAAAATTACACAATAATCAAGATATTTCATATTTTTAAATACCATAGCATACTGGCATCCTTCCGTCTCGCGAGACGATGATGCATCACCGTTGGGTTGGGTTGCATTTTCTCGAGTGGCTGTGCAGTCCTATCCTTGAGTGACAGTCTTTGCCACAGTTTTTACACACGAGTTCTGTGCTTCCAAATGTTTTGGCCTTTCTCCTAGCTCTTCTGTCTGCAGCCTCCTCCATTCTTCGCTCCTCGGCTACTATGACGCCCTCTTTGACAAATGTGCGCCACGTAGATCGGTCTTCTGCTTTACACTCCCAGTCACTTGTATGCAGTGCTTTTTTCTGAAGAAAAAGGTTCCGGAACGCATATTTATGTCCGTTTTGTCATAAAGAAATAACACTGAAATGAGCGTAGTAAACATAAAAAAGGTGCCGGAATGCCGTTCCGGTGCGTTCCGCCAGAAAAAAAGCACTGATTGTATGTATTTTGGCTGCTTTCATGTCCCTTTGACAGACATCTTTAAATCGCAAGCATGGGCGACCTGTTTTCCTCTTTCCTGAAGCAAGTTCACCATATAGGAGGTTCTTCGGGATGCGGCCGGGGCTCATTCTTCTGACATGTCCTAGCCACCTCAGGCGTCTTTCACTAAGAATTGAGAACATGCTTTGGGTATTGGCACGCGTTAGGACCTCACTATTAGGCACTTTGTCTTGCCATTTAAAACCAAAGGATGCGGCGCAGGCATCTCAAATGGAAGCTGTTAAGCTTACGCTCTTGTGATGTATAAGTGGTCCATGTCTCGCTCCCATATAGTAGTGTACTGATGACACAGGCTCGATAGACGCACAGTTTGGTTTTCTCCGTTAGCTTGGTGTTTTGCCAGACCCGCTTATTTAGTTTAGCCATTGTTGCGGCTGCCTTGCCAATTCTGCTGTTTATTTCTTCTTCAATGGACAGTGTATTGGAGACCTTGGATCCAAAGTAGGTGAAGCTGTGTACAACCTCCAAGTTTTCATTATCGTTATTCCATAGCATACTGATGCTTAGCGATCTTTACTAGTACTCTGGCCCCGCGGGGTCATTGCTGGCACTAGGCCCCACGCTTACCTAACGCCGCCGCTGACGAGCAGTGGCGTCGCTAAGGGGAGGGGGGCCGCCCCCGGTGACACCATTAGGGGGGTGACACCAAAGTCTAAAATTTTACTGTATTGATTTTTTTGTAAGAAAAAAAAGAAGACACATTTTCTTATCTAGAAAGAAATACAATGAAAATACGTTAAAAGCGAAAAAAAATTTACCTAAAAAATATAACTTGCAATTAAAATAACAGTCAAAAAACACAAACTAAATAAAACAAATTATGAAAGGAAAAAAAAAAGAAAGAAAGGGGCGCACCAGGGAAATCGTCCAAAACGCTGGTAATAAAAAAAGCGGTGTGTTATGTTTTTAATATACCAAGCAAACTGAGCTTTAAAGTATTGACAACGTGGACGAATCCCACCCCCTTCCCTCCACCAGAGAGAGGTGGGGGCGTAATATGATTTTTCTATTTTTAACCCCAAAAAAAAGGGGGGGGGTATTTATTGTTGTTATTTTTAGAGAAAAATTATGAATTTAATGTCTTTGAGTTATTTTTTTTTTAAATTTTTGTTAAAGGCGTGTAAACATAGATATGCATGTATATATATTGGTAGTCTGGTTCGTAGTCCCTTCCCCATCAATGTTCCCTTTAAGTTTTGAGTTACCACGCAGAAAATTTCAATAATGTAAAAAATTAGAATTTCTTTGTCAGAAAAGGTAGTAGTGACTTTATTTCTTATTCTACCTTAAACTCAATCGCAGCCTTTGTTAAAATTCAATTAAGAAATCAAGTATAAATGTCCAGAATGTATCTCCCATCTCTCACACAAAGCAAACAGACTTTAGCAACATCATTCAACTCATTCGTCTAACGATAACTCAAGAAAAATATCAAAGACTCCTTATCAAATAATAAAAAATAGTTGACATTGGGGACTAGCCTTGGAGCAGAACAAAGATTTTGATATCACTCGCCAACTTACAGAAAAGACTTTGATGTCACGAACAAGCAGATGTGATATTTTAATCAAAACAATGGGAGTTGTGTTGGGGGTTACAGTGTGGTGAAAGGAGTGTTTTGAAATAACAACTCAGTTTCCCCTGGACACCTAGAGCAGGATTCTTTTTTTAGATGTCACTGAAGTCAGATGGCTTTCACGCCACTTTGCTTTACAAGCATTGTTGAAAATTACATACAAGACCTGACTAAATTCTGTGAAGAGCAGGCACATTTTTATTATGACCCAGTCAATAAATATTGTTTAAAGAAGCGCAGAGACCCACGGTTTCGGACTCGTCCTTGGTGGCATTAATAAAGTATTTGGAGAACTTGCCAAATTAAGCAAGCTGTTACAAAGGAAAAATCTAATTACTGGGAAGGCATACCAGTTTGTAAAAAGGAAGGATCAATATCTATCTTATATGTTACAGACGCTCCTTCTGTACAGAAGATTATAACCCTTGAGGACATCCCCTTGGTGAAAATGTTCATTGGTCTGCAGAGGTTGCTAATTGATACTTTAATGAATATTTGAGTTCTAAGCGTTAGTCGACACGTCAAATTTTAATTTTGAAGAAGCAAAACTGTGTGCCCTAGTTTCTTAATACAAAGTATTCTTCAAAGCTATGAATATATTGTGGAGAAATGTATGGATCACTATTGTAATTTAAGATTTGTGCTCGAAGAAAAAAATAAAATATGGGTTGATTCAGACTTTCGATGATGTGATTCAGTTCTCATGACTGAAGAATAATTCAGCGACATTGCCATCCTGTTGGATATTTGTGCTACATTTCTTACATCGAGCACTGATTGCGAACGTGGATTTAGCCTCATGAACTCTAGTAAAGTATAATCTAGAAATGTGTTGTAAGAGTTATATTTAGAGTTGCTTATGAGGATTAAATCTCGTCAGAATGACGGACATCAAATCAACCTTGACCAGGTCGATAAATAAGGAAAGCGTTAACAGACAGACACCAGAGTGCCCCAGAATAGATTAGCGGCATATGGGTATGTTGGCATTTGGTTACTTGATGAACATATAAATCTACATTTTTGTTCAGTGGAACAGAAGTATACATTTATAATTCTTGTTTATATAATTATAATCTGCTATATTTTTTGTATTTAATTTTTTTCTCGCTTAAAGTATATCGATCGAATTGATGCATGTATTTTTGTGAGATGCCAAAAATTTTGCACACTAAAAATGGTAAACTGTTAAACTTTGCACACGAGTTTTTTTTTAATTTAGCACAACAACCGGCAAACCTTAGAAAGAACATTGATCCCCACTTAGCTGCTTTGTGCTTACAAACGCGAGCCCATAAAGAATAACATTACGCGTTATTCCGTATTTAAAAAAAAAAAATTCATGGGGTAAGGAATTGATTTCTATATTTGAAATACTTTGTATGTCTTTAACTGCTTTTATGTTTCGGGTGCGTGGTGGAAAGAATACGCTTTGTTTTTATTGTAGGGCGAAGAATATGCTTTGGAGTTAGTCTGGATATGTATGCTACTTTGGTTATTTACACATCTCTCTCCCCTCTCTCTCTCTCTCTCTCTCTCTCTCTCTCTCTCTCTCTCTCTCTCTCTCTCTGCTGTTTCATCTTTTAATTTTTTTTTCATGTAATAAGGAATTGTTTTCTCTTTTAAACGTAATTCACGAGAGGTGTGTGAGAGGTTCTGATCTCACCGGGTGGCGATTAGAAAAAAAATTATATTCCTTTTATTTGGCACTGGAAGACAGGGAGGAGTTCTATGGATTAGGAGCCGCGCATAAATGACGTCGCATGCTTAGGTGGGAGGGTGTCACGCATCTGTGACGATGTGTGACGAGAGTGAGGGGTGTGTTTTTAAAAAAAAAGTGAAATCACCTAAAAACGCGCAACTATAAATAAATAAATAATTTGCCACATGATAATTTTCATTTAGAAGATACGGGGTATTTTTTGTGTGGACGGGGTGTCAAAGTTTTGCGACGTAATTTCGAAAAAAAAGGGTTGGGGGTCTACGTTTTTGTGAGAAAGTATGACGCGGGGGGGGGGGGTTAAAAAATCGGCAACGTCGCGTGACGTCATTTATAGACGCCCCCTTAAGTCGTGAAGGGATGAAACCATGAGCTACCTCCCCGGGTGACACCAACCCTAGCGACGCCTCTGCTCGCGAGCTTGAAGGTTAATCAAATCAAAAGGTTTTTGACATTACTGCTGCATTGTTCGTTAGCTGTTTTGCTACTAAAAATTTTTCAAAATATTTTGTTTTATACAATAAGACGAATTCATACTAATCTTATAGGGCTTTAGGCTTAGGCCATGTAGGGGCCAATTTCGGAATCACGTAAGCTGAGGGAAAATCACGTCAAAACGGGAAAAGAATGCACCGGTGCTTAGTGAAATGGACAAAATTCCTGCCGGTCGTCAAATACGAAAAAGTTTGATAAGCATTGTCCATTTATTTAAAGTCGTTTTACATAGCTTCACGCGTGTTAAGATATTACATTGGAGACCTACTTCTTAAAAAAAATACTTAAATGACAAAATAAGTAATTTGAAACATATTTATTTTAAAATGGAAAGAAGATTTTTAAAATATTTTTAGGGGGGGGGGTCAAAGCTTTGTGACGTATTTTGGAGGGGGGGTCTGACTTTTTGTTACGACGCGTGACGAGGGGGGGGTGAAAAATCGGCCAAAATTGCGTGACGTCATTTATGGACGGCCCCCGTGACGTTATTTATGGGCGGCCCCTCACCCCCTGATTAAGAAGCATCGTTGAATATTATACTTTCAAAGATTTGTATGCATCAGTACGCCCATCACTATCAAGTGATATAAAACTTAATGAGGTTTGCCATTCTTGACTGAAAAACAAATGGCATCAAGTCTTCCTAATTTGTCAATACTCATAAAATTTACTTGCATCTTTCTGTTAACTGATTGAAAGTCATCAAAAATTATTTGCGCTCAACAATGACAAACGAACGTCTGTCTGGATTTCAAATGAACGTGATCTATGTGAGAAAGTTGACTTTGAATCAACGATAAATCATTTTGCTTCAATGAAATCACGTTGATAGGAATTTAATTAGAGCCCGGGGCTCTATATAAATTTTTATAAACTGAGTTTCTTTCTTAGATATATATAAAAAATACGATTGACATAAATTTACGTTATCATTTTGAAAAAAATATTTATATGTTTATATCGTTGAACAAGATAGCAAAATTTTACAAAAAGACTTAGATGAATTAATAAAATGGGAAACTAACTGGAGTATGTCCTTCCACCCAGAAAAATGTCAACTGCTAAGAGTAACAAAGAAAAAGAAACAAATAAATTCAAAATATTTCATTCATGGAAAAGAACTAACCCAAACTAAAGATGCGAAATACTTAGGAGTCATAATAAATGAGAAACTATCTTGGAATCCCCATGTCAATGAAGTTATTAAAAAATCAAACAAAACCTTAGGCTTTATAAAAAGAAACTTTTACAAATGTAACAAAGATATAAAACTAAAATGCTACCTCACCCTGGTGAGACCTATACTAGAATATGCATCTTCTGTATGGGACCCATCCACCAAAGAAAATATTGATAAGTTAGAACAAATCCAAAAAAGAGCTGCCAGATTCATTACTGGAGAATATTCAAAACTGACAAGAGTAACACCGTTAGTTAAATCATTAAACCTTGAAACACTAGAGGATAGAAGAACCAAGAGTAAATTAGTAATTATACATAAGGCAATTAATTCTAATTTAGAAATACAACACAAAGATAACCTAATACAACCCTCAAATAGACATAAAGTTAAAAACACGTTTCTTATTCCATATGCAAGAACAAACACATACAAGTTTTCTTTCTTTCCGTCCGGTATTCGGGCGTGGAATGGGTTGCCTGAGGAAACCAGGAAAGCCACCACTTTATCATCTTTTAAAACTCTAGTAAGAATACAGGACTAAACACAAACCATAGAAATACGTAGGACGCAATAATCTTCTGTACAGAAGGAGCGTCTGTAACATATAAGATAAGATAAGATAAGATAAGATAAGATAAGATATAGAATTGCAATTGCAAAGCACTTCTGTCGACCACTTATTTAAATGATGTCATTGCATTTATCTTCTTCATTAGTTAAACAAAATATTGCAATTTTTTTCAACTAGTATAGTTTAAATTTTATACGTTTTAATGCTAGATTTGTTATTATTGTTTACAACTATATCATTTATAATAAGTCGAGAGATAATTTTTAACAGGACACAATATTACATTTAGTTACATTACGGCAGCCAATTTTCATTTCTGTAAATTTAAACACTAGCTGCTTTTTTAAAAGGACTGGATACTAATAATATTTATTGACTACCTAAAATCATTTGAGAAAATTTACTATTCTTTTTAACTTATATTTTTACGCATTATTTACA
>MUZC01000230.1:178328-191888 GCA_002072015.1 Radix auricularia | reverse complement strand
AAAAAAAAAAAAAAACCAAACAAACAAGCTTGTAAGATTCGGAGTTAAAAGTTATGATAATGTCGGATATTTTAATAATGTCATGTATTTCAGTCCTCAACTTGCAAAAATTACTGTATTTTGCGACGCACAAGATGACACCCTACTTCCCTGTTCAAATGTGGGGGTTATACAGTGTTGGCCATTTTCCTCTTCCAACGCATACCTAATAATTTTTAGAAAACATGAGATGTGATATCAATGTGATAATTTTAGATCAAATGCCTTTGAAGTGCATATACTTAGCAGGGAAACTGTCATTAGAAGATCGAAATCCATTTGAGGAATTGTCTTGTATCTATATATTCTAGGTCTATAAACAATGCAATGATCCTTGTAATATCAATATTCACATTCGCAAGCTTAATCGCGGAGGTTAATAACATCAATGGGTATTGACATTACTGCTGCATTGTTCGTTAGCTGTCTTGCTATGCCATGGCAACTAAACATTTTTTTAAAAAATGTTATATATAAAACAAGCCGAATTCATGCTTAATCTTATAGGGCTTTAAGCTGTGTAGGGGCTCATTATGCTATTAAATAAGTACAGAGAAAATCATGTCAAAACGGGAAAAGAATGCAATGGTACCTGGTGAAATGGAAACATTCTTGCCAGTCGTCTGATACGAAAAAGTTTGAGAATCACTGGCTTACAATTTATTTAATGTCTCTTACATAGTTTCACTCGTGTTACGATAATACAATGTAGACATACACTAAATAAATACTTAAATAACAAAAAAAGTGATTGGAAACATTCTTATTTTCAAATAAAAAATATTTTTGTTCTTTATTTTAAAAAAAAAAATTTAATTATTTTTTTAGNGTTTTGTGACGTACTGTGACGTAGGGGGGAGGGGGGTAAAAAATCGGCCAAAATCGCGTGACGTCATTTATGGACGGCCCCTAGGGGGGCGGTCCGCCCCGGGCGGCACTCGTCTGAAGGGAGGCACTGGTGGGCATTTGAAAAATATAGCCCTTTCCGACAGCCGCAAATTTTCTTTTGAAGGGGGAAAACCAAGGTGAAACAAAAATATTCTTAATTTCGAGTCATAATTAACGGATTCACGTAATATTTCAAAAATTAAAAGTGGCTCAAAAAAGTATCGATTTGTTTGGAAAATTAAGCGGTAAGTGTCACAAATGGCGCTTTTATATATAAAAAACTGTACCAAAAAAAAAAAAAAAAAAAAACACCGCTGGGCCGAATAATGTGTACTATTAATATAGCCGCGACAGTTTTTGCGTGGAATTTCGACAAGCACAGAATGATGCGCTAACACATACATACATGATATGGTGGTTAAAATATTGTGTAATTTATATTACTGTTTCAGTTTTTAAAAAAATATTTTAAGGTAATTTACTATAAAATAAATGTATTTTGTTTTTATTGCAATAAAGTAGCACACATATTATGTATTTTCCATTAAAATTCGGTTATTCTTTTAAAATGATACGGCTATCAAATTAAAGTAATGTGTAAATAAATTGAATTCGTCTTTTATTATGGAAAATTTTTAAGATTTAGCGTAAGAGCATGAAAATATTCAAATTCCTCCATTAATAAACATCGCAATAACATAAATAATTTCGAAAAAGACATAGAATCTACTTAAAAATTTCAAGCGTCTTGGAAAATTTAATATCTGAAGAAGTAACTAGTAAAACGAGATCAGATGCTGGAACTTTACTCATATCAATGCAATTTTTTTTTTTTACTATAGAATCTCAATTTATGGAAAACCGTTTAAAAAATGATAATTCAAACCCATTTCATGGTAAAAAGTTATGTGCTTATACAGAACGCTGTTATAGGTTATAGAGAGTTGGAGATATCAAATGAACGCCGAGTTATAACGAGAGAAATTATGATTGAAGAAAATTCAGGAGACGGGTTTCTATCTTTAGAGCAAGAAGTACAAAGAGAAATGTTTTTTTATCTATAGATGAAATTATAAAAGAAAATAATAGAACCCGCTAAGGAGTTGCATGTCGTTGCAAGAAAATATTCGTGTATAATACTATGTAACCTACTAATTGAAAAAGTTTAACATCAAAATAATTTCCTTATTATCATTGATAAAGAACAGTTAAATATTGAACGAAAAGGTTCCAGGTTTTTGTGGCTGTACACAGGGCCAGGCTTAACAATTGCAGGGCCTTATGCAACTTAGTATGCGAAAAGGAATGCGTTAGGCCCAATTTGAGTAAGGATAAGGTTTTAAGGATAATAAGTGAAATTTAATATAGGTGGGGCCTATGAAAGCGCGAACCCACTGCTGCCTCATAGGTGGCAGTAAAGACCAGCCCTGGCTTTACCTACACTTTTATAAGAAAAATGCACAAAAACACATCACCACTGGTCCGAAAATATGTACTATTAATACCGCCACGACAGTTTGCGTGGAATAACGACATGGCCAGAATGATGCGCTAACAAGTACCTACATGACATAGTTATTCAAATATTGTGTTTACCTTGCTAGAAGTAATTTATATTACTGTTTCAGTTTTCATAAATTGTAAGTTAATTTATGTATTTTTTTAAAAAATGCTTTAAAGTAGCACATATAGCTTGTGTTTTTCATTAAAGTTCAGTTATTCATTAAAAATGAACGGTTATTCATTTCTCCGTTAATAAACACCACAATTACATAAATAATTTCGAATAAGACATAATTGAAAATTTCAAATGTCTTGAAAAAATTGACATTTGAAGTAACTAGTAAAACTAGGGCAGCGGAAATTACCGATTAATTTCTCGATTAATCGGTAAAAACTTTTATCGATTAAAATTATTTTAATCGATAAAATAGTGATTAAATTGAAGAGGTTGTTTTAAATGGTTTTTGTGATTTATTAATCAATCATAAATAAATAATAATAGTTGCTTTTTTACGTAAAAACATCTCAATTAAGAAAAAAGATTTTGAAAGAGTAACCTTTAAAATAAGTTCTTATATTTAAATTAAAAAATTAATTGCCTATTTTTGTTACTTCCCTTGAAATTTTCAGTTTAATGACGTCATACAACTTATTTTAGCTGAATCAAATTTATCGATTAATTATTTGATAATTTTTCAAAAGTTAACGATTAAATTTTAATCAATTGATAACAGCCATAAGTAAAACGAGATCAGATCCTGAAATTTTACTCAGTTCAATGCAATCTTTTTATTTTCTATGGTATCTCAATTTATGGAACACATCTTCTTTAAATTAATGCAAACCCATTTCGTAGAACAAAGATATATGATATGTGCTAATACAGAACGCTGTTTGAGATATCAACTGAACGCCGAGTTAGAATTAGAAAAATATGAGTGGGGAAAATTCAGAAAACGTGGTTCTATTTTTGGAGCAACAAGTACAACGAGAAATTTGTTTATACATATATGTAATTATAAAAGAAAATAAAAGAACATGCTGATGAGTTACATGTCATTCGTGAAAATATTCGTGTATCTTACCATGTAGCCTACTAAATGAAGAATTAGAACTTCAAATAATATTCTTTCATAAAATTACATTTATAAAGAACAGTTCGATGTTGAAAGAGAAAGGATCCAGGTTCTTTTGGCAGTACACAGGGTCAGTCGTAGCTATTGCGGGGCCCTATGCAGCTTTGATTGCGAAAAGGATTGCGTGTGGTCCAGTTTGGGTAGGGATAACGTATTAATAAGGATAAAAAGTAAAAATTAAGATAGGTGGGGCCTATGAAAGCGTGGGGCCCACTGTGACCTCACAGGTTGCAGTAGTCTAAGACCAGCCCTGGCTGTACCTACACTACAAGAAGAGGCTTTAGGTTAGAAAAACGGGAGGGGGGGAATGCCCCATTGATCTATTCAAATATATTCAACAGTATAGATTGGAAATTCTTTATCCAACATCATAATTTTGCTAAGAATTTTTTCAACAATTGCTGTCAATGTATCTAGTTGTGAAAGGGGCTTCTTTAAACTGAAGTTGAAAAAAAATACATTCGCTCCACAATAAGTGATTTAAGACTACCAAATCTTGCAATATTGTCCATAGAACAAGATAGAACAAATAATTAAAATTTTTATAACATAATACACGATTTTTCTACTATGAAAGTTAGGTAAGTAAGTAAATGCATAAAAAGGAAAAAAATTATGTTTACATAATTTCCATAGTGATGTATAAAATGTCTTTATTTATTTATTTTAAAAAATCATATTTATCAATAAAAAAAGCATATTAATTGTTAATGTTTTTGGGGAGTAAATTTGGAATATGTTTTGTCTCATTTGAAAGTTGGGGGGACCTGCGACCCCAATATCTTTCTTGTGGCTTTCAAAAAATTATCTTGTATTTTTTATAAATGTTTATTTATAGGTCTATCATCTTATGCGGCCTCTTTTTATTACAACTTACATTAATAGACAATGCAATGGTAACAATGTTCCTTTTTTTTTTTTTACAATGTACTTCGTTTCAATTACATTTATTTATTCATGTTTATTAATTTATATTTTTTAAAAACATCATACGATTGACATAAGGAGCCGTCCATAAATGACGTCAGGCGATTTCGGCTGATTTTTCACCCCGTCCCCTTGTCACACGTCGTCACTAAACGAAAATTTAGACCCCTTCCTCAATGTGACGTCCCAGATATTTCACCTTCACCATAAAAGCCGTATTTTCTATTTGAAAATGAGCATATTTCAAATATTTTTTTTTGTCATTTAAATATGTTTTAGTGTAAGGCTGTACTCTCATATCCTAACACCCGTGATGCCACGTAAAACGTCATGAAATGTTGTCGGTAATCATATATTTAGGTGGAACTTGTATTTAAAGTTGCGCGTTTTGAATGACGTCAAATATGTGACTCCCCTCTTCCCCCCTCCCGTGTGTGACGTCATTTATGGGCGGCCCCTAAAAGGGCGGCATATTGGGAACCGCCCCGGGCGGCAAAAGCTCTAGCTAAGCCACTTCCCGTAAGCACAATTGTATAGCATCCATTGTTTTTATAATTTATGTTCACAGTTTTACATCCCACAAAACACATATTCACATGTTAATCGACATCTGTTGCACGTTAAGTTAAAAAATCTGCGCAAGGTCTGGCAAATAGCTACCACGCGCAACTTAAAGGGAAAATTGGACATATGCATTAATCTATACCAGGGGTCTCCAAACTTTTCTTCCGGAGGGCCGCATTAAATGTCAAACAGAAGTTTCGGGGCCGACTACACATAGTTTTGTGGTAAACTACAGGTAAATATAGTATCTTTATTTGAAATTATAAGGTCTCCAGGGGTCAGATGAGAGGGCCTCGCGGACCGCATCAGGACCGCTGGCCGTAGTTTGGAGACCCCTGATCTATACTAATAAAAGCGAAAGCCCTGACTTACTGAATGACTGACTGATTCATCAATAATTCTCCAACTTCCCGTGTAGGTGGAAGCATGAAAGTTTGGTAAGTTGTTGAGTACCCACTAACAACGAAAATTGGAGAAAAAGATTTTTTTTAAAATCTCACTCATGTGGGACCGGGGGCCCAAAACGTTTTTTCCTTATATGGGCTTTATAAAAATTCTCCTAATTCTCCTATTTACCGTATAGGTAGAAGCATGAAACTTTGGAAATATTTTGAGGACACGCTCCCGACGAATTTTTTTTTTTTTTAAATATTGTTAAAACTCCCTCTCATGGGGGCCCAATTATAATTTTTCTTATATTACAAACCGACTCATCACTAATTCTCAAATTTTCTGTGTGGGTAGGAGCATGAAACTTTGGAAAATTGTTAAGTACCCTCTCACGACGAAAGTGGGTGTAAAAGAATTTTGAAATCAATGTTGCGAAGTCTAAGTATCAGATTTTCCCAGGTAAGAGTAAAAAAATTCCCAAATCGGGCTAAAAATTCACACATACATTAAAAACTTGGGAAAAAACTGAAAATTGGCAACTTCAAATAAATGCTTTCGCATTCATTTTAATGACTTTGGACTTCCTAACTAAAAAAATAATAAATATTAATGCATTTTTAAGACAATTTTTAATAGAGCACTTTCAATTTTTATTTAATCTATACGTTTTTATTTAACAACTTGGCTACTTAACCAAAATATATATTATACTATAAAATTTTAACACTGAGAAGTTTTTAAAAAGTTATTTGGATACTCTTGTAATTTAAATTTTTCTGTGATTTATAAAAAAAATATTTTTTAATGAATGCTTTAAAATTTTTTAAATAATAAATCAATCATACATGGTTACATAGATTGTTATATATTTACATAGTATTAATGATTTGGTCCTTTATAGGTAACAAACATTTTATGATGATTCGGCCTCAGACTAATTAATTATATTATTTAATAGTAATACATTAACACAATCTGACTGTAAACTGTGTACAGTCTACTGTCAGTGACAATATTGGGAAAAACCTAGCCAAAACGTCAGGAAAAAAACTTATATCCCAAATAAAAAAACCTACACACGCTAAAAATAAACAAACATGACTTCAAAGAGCCTCCCACCAACAAAAAAAAGTATTTCTTATTTGAAAATGAGCATGTTTCAAATTATTTTATTTTATTTTCATTCAAGAATGCATTTAATTTTGTTTAAATTGTTAATCTAAAAAATTCCCACATTTTAGGCAAAATCCTTATAAATTCCCATTTTTTAAAATTTGGCTAAAAAATTCCCACGATTCGGGAAATTTCCCAAGACTTCGCAACACTGTTTGAAATACACACTCATGGGGGCCGGGGCCCCAAAACCGTTTTTTCTCTTATATAAGCTATATAAAAATTTAAAATCTTTAATTCTATTATTTCCCGTATAGGTAAAGGCGTGCAACGTTGGGGGGGGGGGGTTTAAATGCACTTCCACGATGGTAGCAGGTGAAAAAATATTTAAAATATCCCTTACTGGGGGCCTGGGGCCCAAATATAGTTTTTAATGCACTCACTCACGCAATCATCACTAATTCTCCAACTTCCCGTGTAGGCAGGAGCGTGAAAATATGGGAAGTTGTTGAGTACCCTCTCAAGACGAAAAGGAAATTTAAAATTCCAAATTATGTGGGGCCGGGGTCACAAAAACTATTTCTCTTTATCTGTAAAAATTGAAAATCACGAATTGTCCTTTTTTCCGAGTATGTGGAACTTTTTAAGTTTAGGAAGTTGTTGAGTACACTTCCTCGTTGGTAACAGGTGAATATATATTTAAATTATCACTAAATGCATGCCCGAGGCCCCAATGTAGTTTTTCTAATAAATGAGACATTAAAAACTGAAAATTACTGCTTCTCCTACTTTCTGTGTAGGTAAAATTATAAAGCCTTCTGTAGTTGTATAGTAACAGCCCACGATGTTAATAAGGAAAGTAATTATATAATTTTTTTAAAATTTCCACTCATGGGTGGCCTGGGGCCCAAAACCTTTTCTTTCTTCCTAAAATGGGCTATATAAATCTAAATCAACACTAATTCTCCAATTTTCCGTGTAGGTACAGCTTGGAACTTTGGGAAGTTGTTGAGTACACTCCCGCCAGTGGCGTAGCTAGAGGGGGGTGGTGGGGGCGGTCCACCCCGGGTGGCAGACATTTTGAGGGCGGCATTTGTGGGCAATTGAAAAGTACAGCTATTTCCGACAACCTCCCATAAATTTTTTAAGGACTTAAACCAATAGGAAACAAAAATATTCATAATTTCGAGTCTTATTTAACGGGTGACACAACATTTATATGATTACCTATAGAATCTAGGTTGTTAAAACTAACGCAAACTCGTTAACAAAGTAAGATCGTTAAAAAAGGTATCGATTTGCTGGGAAAAAATCGGCATACGTTACAGATGACGCTTTTATAAGAAAACTACATAAAAACACGTCACCGCTGGGTTGAAAAATATGTGCTATTAATATCGCCACGGCAGTTTCTACATAGAATTTCCACAGGTACAGAATGATTCGCGACAAGTACCTACTTGGCGGTTCAATTACTGTGTTTAACTTGCAAGTAGTAATTTATGTTACTGCTTCTTTTTTCATAAAAGTATTGTTAGGGAATAATTAAACATTACATTTATTTCGTTTTTATTGCATTAAAGTAACACAAATTAAAAAACGGTTATTCATTTAAATGTTACGCCAATCCAATTAAAGTAATGTGCAAATAATTTGAATTATGACAAGAGTATGAAAATATTAAAATTTCTCTTTTAATTAACACCACAATAAGCACAAATAATTAAAATTAACATTTGAAGAAGTAACTAGTAAAATGAGATCAGATGCTGGAATTCTACTTGATTTAATTCAATATTTTTCTTTTCTGTTGGTTTTATGTTATTCACTTATGAAAACTTTTTTTTAAAATTAATGCAAACCCATTTCATGGAACAAAGTGATGTGCTGTTACAAATTACAAAATGCTGTTATATCGCACAAAACAATTGGTAAAGAATCATGAGTGGTAAAAATTATGAAGACGTGGTTATATCTTTAGAACAAGAAGTGCAACGAGAATTGTTTTTATTATCAATGTATAGACTTTAAAATAAAATAAAAGAACACTTTGATCAGGTTCATATCTTTGCAAGAAAATATTCGATTATATAAAACCATATATTACCATGTAACCTACTACATGAACAATGAATTTGCACATCAAATAAACTACTGGTTTGACATTGATAAGACAATTTCAACAATGAAAGAAAAAGGATCCCGGTTTCTAGTAGCTGAACCTATACTACTAGAAGATGCATTACGCTATAAAAAAAAAATACGGGGAGAAAGACCATTTTAAATATTAAAACGTATTCAACAGTATAGATTGGAAAATTCTGTACCCTACAAAAAAATTGTAATTTTGCTAAGAATTTTTACAATTGTTATCAGTATTGCTAGTTGTGAAGGAGCTTCTCTAAACTGAAGTTGATTTAAAAAAAACAACACAAATCTGTCTTCGTTCCACAATGAGTCATTAAAGACCATAAAATCTTGCAATATTGTGCATAGACGGGATAAAACAATTAATTTGAAATTTCGATAGCATAATAGTCTACACGATTTTTCTACTATGAAAGTTAGTAAAGTAAATGTATAAATATGTTTGCATACTAATGTATACAGTTTCTTTGTAAAAATATCACATATATATACAATTGAAAAGTATATTAATTGGAAATGTTTTTTGGAATGTGTTGCCTCATTTGGGAGGGGGAGGTTGGACTTGTGACCTCAGTAACTTTCTTGTGGCCTTTAAAAACAATCTTATATTTTTATAAGTGTATATTTATTGGTATCTCATTTTATGCAGCCTCATTTATTACTGCTTACTTAATTAAATATGGCATGCAATGGTAACAATTTTTCCGACCTTTACGTCGTTTCAATTATTTTTACATGTTAATTAATTTATACAAATCCACCATATGATTATTGACTTCAGGGGCCAACCATAAACGTCTTCACGCTCTTGCTCTTTTGGCTGATTTATCATCCTCCCCCCCCCCTCGTTACACGTCGTCATAAAAAACGTACACCCCTTTTCCTATGACGCCACAAAGCTTTTTATTTTATCACCCCACATAAAAACCGTTTTTTCTATTTGTAATGAGCATGTTTAAAATCAATTTTTGGTCATTTAAGTATGACTTTAGTCTAATAATGCACTATAATATCGTAGCACACTTGAAGCCATGTAAAACGTCATTAAATAAAGTGTCATTAATCAAATATTTAAGAGTAACTTTTATTTAACGTTGCCCGTTTTTATGTGACGTCACATTTATTAAACATTCCCCATCGTCACGAATGTGTGTATCTTCCTCCCCGGCGCGTGACGTCATCGTAGACGGCCTCTAAAAGGGCGGCAAATTGGAGACCGCCCCAGGCGGCAAAAGTTCCAGCTACGCCACTGACTCCCGCGATGGTAAGAGGCAAAAAATATTAAATCCTTTCTCACTAGGGGGACGATTGCCTAAATATAGTTTTTTTTTCTCATAATCTGCTAAATAACAAAGACGCATTTTTCAATAACTGAAATACTAATTTACCGCTGCAAAGCGCGGGTAAATTGCTAGTTTAAAATAAAAACAACCCGTAAAAGTAAAGTTTTTTACTATAAATCTTTTATATATGGGACAGAACTAACGAATGTTCATTCTCTGTTGGGTCGAGCCGTTAGGCTCTTAGGACCCAGTTCAATTTTTCGCAGGCGAGCCTCATCAAGCGGGCATCGCCATAGAGGTAGTCCTCTGCAGGTACCGCAGCTTCACCATCCAAAACCCCGTCCAACTCGGGGCAACATTCTAGTACGTGGGCCACCGTTTCCTCGGGGCAGCCACACAGCCGACAGGCCAGTTCCCTCCTGTAGTCAAGCTTGTATAGGTAGCTTCGTATTGGACAATGGTCAGTTCTCATCCGTGTTATGAGCGTCTGACTACTACGTTCAAGTGTCCACCAGGGATCGCTTTTGCTCGGTCGCGGCATTTTCTGGTATACCTTCCTGGCCGTATTCCCATTTGCCCAGCCCTCAAGCCACTTCTCACGGAAATGGTCTTTTAGCCACGACTTGACCCCCAGTTGGGTCAAGGGCTTATCGGGTTGGGGCTGGGCTGCGCCTGCCCTAGCCAGTGCGTCAACCCTGTCTGAGTGGGTCGTACCGCAGTGTCCGGCCATGTACTGTAGGACTACTCTGCCGCCACGTGCCAGGAGTTCACCTACTGTCTCCAAAATGGCACCTACTGTCTTGGCCCTCCAGAGAGGATCGATCCAAGGTTTCGAGCGAAAACCGAGAATCGGTGAAGACCACGACGGTCGGGAAACTCTTTCTCTTCGTTAGACGTCAGCGCACTTCCTTCAAACCCCTGTGGATCGCTTCCAGTTCGGCTTCATGGCTACTGTTAGTAGATCCACACGGCCCCGACAGTTCGACGCTGTCGGGTCCTGGTTGGGGGTATTGAATTAGCACGCCGTATCCACTTCTGCCATCTCTGAAACGTGAGCCGTCTGTAAAGACTTTTACCACGCTGTCTCAATAGGCCTCGATTGTGCGCAAAGTCTCGGCTCGCAAGAGCTCGACGGGACTGGCTCTGGTCACCGCGGCATTTGCCAGTGTCAAACGTATTTCAGACGAGTCAAAGCTTTCATGTGGCCCTCGAGCAGGGACCAGTTGCATTCGTTCCCTGTGCTTTTTTAGTATTGATTATATTTAAAATAAAATTCACCACGCGACAAACGTTTACAGGGCATGGGTAGGGGTGGGGGTGTTGTCATCGATCGTTGGAGTGAACTCCAGCAAACACGTGGATGTCAACAACAACAGACGGCTACCATACATTTATATAGAGATAAACTAAATTTGCATTTATTTAATGACGGTAAATGCGATCGATCTGAAATTTTGATACAATCCATTGTTAGGTGACACGAGTCTATGTGCAAAATTTCAGCTCGATAGCATGACGGGAAGTTGGTCTTTTTTTACTTTTGTTTTTCCGTCGCCCCGACGGATGGACAGAGAGACGACGGTGAAGTTAATATAAGGGATTTTAAAATCGTATTCTTATCTGATACGGATGCCCCTTCTATACAGAAGATTGTTGCGTCCTACGCGTATTTTTATTAGATTTTAAAATGTTAATTGATTGTTGATTTTCCTGGTTTCCCCCGGCAATTAATGCCTCGTACTGATTCCAGAGGGAAGAACGAAATTTATTAAGTGTTTAATATTGCAAAATGAATAAAAAACGATATTTTGATTAGGGCTGGTAATGATTTTTTTGTTTCGATTAATTATATTTTTATTACGCATATATATATATATCTTCTATTATATAATGCGCTAAGGCGCATTTCCGTCCGTCAGTCAGTGTGTGTGTGTGAAGCCCCTATACCACGCAACTCTTGATTACTTTTTTTAAAAAATGAAAATATAGACCATAATGATTTTGGGTTTGAGATTAACACAGGGTGTGGTTTTGCGCGCCGTAAAAAAAACAATTTAGTGGCGTCATGAAGCTTTTATTATATTAATTTATTTGATGTTACTTTTTATCTTGATTATAATCCGAGTGTGTGAATATGCATGTGTGCGAGTGTGTTTATGTGTATGTGTGTATGTGCGTCTGTGTGTGCGTGTGACTGTGTGTTTGTATTATTTGTGAAATAATGATTTATTTCACACATTGCTAAAAGTGAAATTAAATATTGAAAAGACGTTTACCAGGTAATGGTTTATGTATAGTTAAAATTATGCACTGGATTATGAAAAATTCCGTTAATTTTATGAACACAAGTTTCTGCCGATGCGATCTGCATTGGTGCTTGAATAAAAGATAACGGGAAGTCATCGAATGTGACTTAAAAACTGTTAATGAGAAGAACAATCTCCAATGATTTTTTCAGAGATGGTTTTTACTTTATGTTTGATTTGAGAAGAAATGAGCCCTTGCGCATTAGTTGGATGATTACTCGCATGAATTGCCACAATGGAAAATAAACTGTGAAAAGAACTTATAGTCGCTATTGAAACTGCATTATTTATAGTTATAACATTTAATTGGGTAAGATTGGTGCATATTTATTTGTAAAGGAAATGGAACCTTTCTAAACATTTTAATTGTATTTTACAATAATAAAATCATATGAAAATAGTTCGAATGAATTTCCCTTAGTCACTGTTAAATAGCTATAGAAATAAATGTGAAGAAATTATTTAATTGTAGACGAAATATCAATTTTACATTTTAATATAAGATTTTATACATCTATGTATATAATCGGATGGAGGCAAATTTTATTACTGGCTTATATTAAGTCAAAATTACAGAGAATAAAAATTTCTTAAAGAAAAATCAACACGGAACCGCTTTTGAAGCATTCACCGAGTGATTTATCATAAAAAACAATTGCAAATATTTGTTAGGAGGAAGAGGTATTTCTCTTAGGTGCTTACTTAATACAAGTGAGCAGTGGCGTCGTGAGGGGGGGGGCGGGGGGGCGGGCCGCCCCGGGTGACACCATCAGGGGGGTGACACCAAAGCCAAAAATTTTACTGTTCTATTTTATGAAAGAAAAACAAAGAATACATATTTCTTTCAACTAGAAAGAACATAAGAAATACGATGATATACAATAAACACAGAGATTTAAATGCTTAAAAAAATCAGTTAACTTGCAATTTAAAAAAAATTCCAGCACACAAACAACATTAAAACAAATAAGAAAGAAAGAAACAGTCGCAGCAGAGATATCTTTAAAAAGGTTGGGCTTAAAGCCATTTAGGCTTTAACACACTAACAGCATGAATGAATCCCACCTCACTATATCTTCCACCTTAGTGGGGTGGGGGAGTACAAATTTTCTCAAGTTTTCTTTGTTGTTTTTAAGAAGGAAAATTTGAATTCAATGTCTTTGAATCAATATTTAGTTATATTTATTAAAGACGTGCAAGCATGGATATGCATGTTTGTATATAAATAGTCCCCCGGTTACGACGGTCCCATCCCAAATTACG
>MUZC01000230.1:143005-170428 GCA_002072015.1 Radix auricularia | reverse complement strand
ACTTTAATATTACTAATAATTAATTGTAATAGTTAATAGTATTAGTAATAGAGATAGTATCAGTATAGTATAATAAATAATAAAGGGCAATTGAAATAACTCATTACTCAGAAAAATAAAGTTAAAATATAATCTTTGGTGTTACTATTCTATTCAATATCATTAAACTTACTAAACCTATTATTAAATGCGATCAATTCTTATCAGTTCAATATATAATTATATTTAAGCATTACATTGTATTTAGGATAAATTGATTTAAAAAAGACATTTCCGACAACCCCGTTTGTATTTTGAAAGGGGGATGACTCGGGATATATTCCTACTTCCATCCTCAAGTCCTTAAAGTTTGGGGAGTCATAACTTTTTTCAGCTAAAACCAATTTTAAAGAAATAAAGTTATTCAGGTTTTAAAATAAAATCAAAATGGGGTATATTTAACCTTTAGATGGCACCGGTTAAGATAAAGTTTATTTTAACGTTTATTTCATACCCTTTGCAATAGATTTATAGTGTGCCGGTGCCGAGATCGGCCTCGCAGTAAAAATAGCATCAAAATACTAAGCAATTATGCGGTAAACGTCACTAATGAAGAAGAGCTCTCTATTTTGAAAAATGTGACGTAGAAAGCAAAAGTAACGCTATAATCGAAAAACAATAACAAAAAACGCCATGACAGTTTTTGCGTGAATTTACGACATGCGCAGAAAGATGCGCGAACGAGTATCTAAGTACCTACTATACCTAACCCAAACCCTAAAATTAAAATAACAACTATCCTTCATAGTCCGAAAATTCTAAAGCTATACCTAACCCAAACCCTAAAATTAAAATAACAACTATCCTTCATGGCAACGGGAAGAGACGCGACGCTCCGGTCGGAGATATAGGTTTTAGCCGAAAATTGCACTTTTCTGTGTAAGTTTTTGATGAAATTGGATGTGGAATATATCATTTTAAAGATAATTGGATACTGAACAGCCCAATGCATTTTACCCCCACATTTTGTGACCTCAATTCTGCTGTTCGCGTCACGCACTTTTAAGTCTTTGTTTTAATAATGATTTTATTTTCAGGATCAATGCTGTAAATAAAATAATTAGTTCTTAATTTTGTTTTTAAAATATTCTTTATTAATAAATCATTTTTATTTGTATTAGCAGTAAAATTTAGCTTGAAACGAAGTTTTTGTTGTGTTTATAAGTTCCAGTTCACCCGACTATCATTATTACTATGACCTACATATAACAAAATGAACTGTCCTCTATAAAATTATACCAATAATATTAGGAACTCCTTTTGAACCTTCAACTTTGGCTTATGAATAATTAATTTAACCCTGACCAATGGTTAAAAGGATTTTGCACACTGCCACAACTAATGAATGAAACTATTAAAGACATAGTAGTAGTATGAGTCACATTGAGGTTGAATGAACAGTAATGGTTGCCAGGGACAACTAGTCTGCACACGGTACATTATGGCTTATGGTATTTTATAATATTAATATCAACTCTGCAGTGTTTAGACGCAAGATCGGCTCATTAATATGGCTGTCAAAATTTGCATATGTGATGTTTAAAATTGAGCACAACTTAACTCAATAGCTCCTGAAGGGCTACTTCCGTATCTATTCCATATTCCGGACAAAAGGGAAGCCACTTTGTTAAGTTTTTGATGTCATGATGAAAATGCTTTTCTTTTCTAAAGATATTCATTTATCTTAAAAAATAAAATGATTAACACATCCAGGAATGAATTAAGTTTAATAATATTATAACGTGCACTGCGAAATAATGACGATTAAAGACTGATATCGCAATTTCCGACACCTCGGGTGAATACACACTCGATAGAGACGCGTCAAACTAATACACACATGGGTCAAAAGTGAAAGAAGATAAAAACATCCAGTAATTTTTATTGAAATCTTGAGAACCACACAAAAGCGTGAAGTCTCAAGGAAAGTAAGATTTCGATGCTATTTTTAACTAAAAAGGCGAGAATGCGTCGCTATGCGAATAGACGCATCAGGAGCTAATAAGTTAAAAATAATTATCCAAAATATTAAGTCAAGCATATCAAACTGTTCGTGTTCAAAAGGAGAACAATAATTGACAATAATACTTTATTAAAATTGGTTAATGTAGTCGAGTGTCCCTAAAATATTACTTTTTTTTTTGTGTCTCGGAAAATAAATTCTTGTTTTAAAATGCAAATGAAATATCTATTTATTTTGCTTTTCAGTTAGTCTTTTATACCTTAAGTAACTTAAAATAGAGTTATTAATATTTTTTAGCCGTTAGATTAGATCAAATCTGAAAGTAATTGGCTGAGGTACATAGAAGGAAGTTTCGGCCATCTTGAAAAATAGGAAAAAAGTCAGGTGGTGATTGTTTTGATAAATTAAAAGAAAATTTGGGGGGGGTGGGACTTTATCTATTCATGTAGATATTTGGATGCTGAAAACAGTGGTTACCATTAAAATCGCAAGTGGTGGCGAATCTAAAAGATATTTATATTATTTTATGTAGTTTATTTATTGTAACTCAATAAATTACATTTTACTAATGAAATTTCAGCCAAAAAAAATTGGATAACACAGTTATGTTTAGCATCCAATTATCTTTAAAATGATATTTCCCACATCAAATTTCATCAAGAAATTACACAGAAAAATGCAATTATCTATACACACATGCACATTGTTTACATTTTTAAGTGGACAAAAAATTACCTATCGATTGAAAATATGATTTAGAACTATAAGAATGTAGGCCAACATGTATTCATAGTATTCAAATTCTTGGGCTTTCATATTAATTCTTGTCCTTCTTTATCAATCGAATGATATGTATGCCAATTTTCAATGAGCTAAGACGTGAAGAACATTTTTAAAATAATTTTAGTAATTTTACCATGATTATGAAGTGACACATCCCCTTTGTTGAAAGTCTCCGATGCTTATAAAATTTTCAATTATTTTTACTTTTAACATTAAAATATTCGATAATTGAACTTAAAAGATTATCTGAAATGGAATTGGTTCAATAAAATACTTAATTTAGACGGCTTAACCCTGCAGAATTGAATATGAAATTTCATAATGTACCGTGTGCAAACTAGTCCATGGCAACCTCATTTTGACTCCTACTACTACAATGTCTTTACTAGTTTCATTCATTAGTTGCGGCTGTGTGCAAAAATCATTCGCGTTTGAAGAAAAGGTAAAAAAAGAGGCACACCATGAAGAGAAAAATAGTATAAAACTCAAGGTGGTCTTGTGGATATATAAAAACTTATAGTTAAGGGGAGGTGCTGGTCAAAATTCTAAAATTTGTATATAACGTTCTGAGTGATTTTAAATCAAATATTCTTATAGGGTATAACAATAGATATAAATTACACTAATTTTTTTTCAAAAAACTTTTTGGTTTCCATGGAAACTGAAATAAACAGCCGCCATTTTGTTTTTTAGGGTAAATTTCAAAACGCTAAGGCTTTTTTAAATTAATAGTTATTGCTTTCAAATTTAAAATATAGATAATTTATCATGTTATAAAACTTTGAATAACGGGACTTTTCTATAGATGCTCTAGTTTAGAAAATAAAAATTCACAAAAATGGTCTCCATTTTTTAGGTCAAAATTATGGGTTATGGGATATATTTTTATCTGTATTTTCCTTTGTAAGGCAGTTATCAAAAAGTTAGGTTATTCAAATCTTTATTTGTGTCTAAAGATCACATAGAAAAAATATGGAGTAATTTGCTCAATTAATTAAAAAGTTATAAGGGTTTAGGTGATCAAAAACATCGAAAGCGAGAAAACTGAAAAAAACTTGACAAAATATCTAGATATTATTAAATTAAAATTTTATTTTGTATAATTACTGTAAATAAAATGATTGAGTAGCTTAAGCTCGATCTTACACATTACTTTCTAGCTCCTCTAATCTTTTCCTTAGTGTCCGTTCAAAGTATTTTACTTTTACTCTCCGCCTGTAATTTTCGCTGCTTCGTGCAGTTATTTCATCTTTAGTTCAAAATTACTTTATAGTCTCAATCCCAAAGCTGAATTTTCATTGCAGACATAAATGTAGATCTTAAGTTATTTTTTAACACTTGGAATACTAAGATTTATACACTTTGACTTCAATAAAATTGAATTGAATTCACAATAAATAGCTTTCAAATTGAAAGTGCTTGGGCTTGGGCCTGTGTTGGAGAGAAATAAACTTCTTTTTTTGTCAGGGTTATCTTTTATGTACTATCTACAGATGTATCCTAGCAAGAGCACGGGTTAAAGTTAAATAGCAATCTAGGTCTAGTTTTATTTATTGATTATTAATTCTGTCCAATGCATATCTTGTCTTAGTCTTATTATCTCTAGTAAATACTAATACTATTACTATTATTGCTATTACTAGTTCTAGTGACAAAAATACGCTAGCTCATAGAATATTTTAAAAATTATTTGGGTAAAATTAAGCACAGTAGACAGTAGCTATTAATTTTGCTTTTATTACATGAACGTTATATGTTCTTATTATTACTATTGGAATGGACGCTAAGAGTACTAAGACGCTTTAGACTTATATTATTATAAGTTNGCTAAAGTGATCGATTAGAAAGTAGTTTTCGTGTTAATATAATAGCATTGTGCTATAGCACAAAACTCTGAATTTTATTATATGAAAATAGTTTATCTGAACATTTTTTCTACAAAATAAATAACGATCTTCGTTGCTATTGTTTGTGGAATATGATATTGTTTACATAGAAACGGAAGTAGTCTAAAGTAATTTCCACAGCAATAACCAATCAAATTGCTTGGTTTATTAAAAGGTCAAGGGTTATGCATACGAAATGCGGAAACCCCATAAGTAGGTCAAGAAAGTGTCATTTTTTGAACGTGAATCAACAAATGCAAGATTGGGTAAATTTTGATTGGTCGGGAATTTATATTCATCTAAATCTAGAGAAATCCAGCTTTCCACTGATACCACCTTCGATGGGGTTGGATGATTTCAAGTACTTGAATGGAGACCGTAAAAATACGGTATTTAGTATCAAAATACGACTTTACACCCCTTATAGGGTTAATAAAATAATATTTTAAAATATGTTCTAATATAATATCACAACATTTTTAATATGATTTATATTAAAAAATGGCTTTAGAAACCAAATAAATCGAAAACTAGAAATCCTTAAAAATGTAATTTTTTGCCAAATTTTGACCCGCACCTCCCCTTAAAGATGAAGTCATTATGACAATAATTTCATAACTACATTTTCAGCAATTTTTTCAAATTTCATAATGTGTTGATCGCTATAAACATGAAAACCTTACAGGACTGAGGTGGAAGTTTACTGAAAACCTTATGGGGCATTAACGATTAACATAAGTTTAAATTTGTTTGTTAATTTTAATACCTCTAAATCACGAATATGGGCAGGATAAACTTTATTCACTACTTTCAAAAATTAATAATTCTCCAGGTATATCCATCTGAAATATCAACCTCTTAACCACTCAACAAACTAAAGATCTTAAGTCAAAAATTTGTTTAAACTTGAACTATTCTCATACTTACAGATGAAATTTTAAAAATCTGTGTAAATGGTATTGAAGTTTTTAAAATTTTTTTTATTTTAGTTCTTGCTGCAATGTCTATTGCCAACATAGTAAAGAGTAGTTTGGGACCTGTGGGACTTGATAAAATGTTGGTGGATGACATAGGGGTGAGTGATTTAAACTTGTACTATAATATTTTTACATGGGATTAACTCTTGAAGCCTGAATTTAACACAAATCATCAGTGCTGAAGAAAAGTGTTAAATCCTGAATTTAAAAAAACAACAATTTCCACTGAAGACTGAAGCCTATTTAAATTGAGTGTAATGAATAAATATTTTAATTTGAGTTAAGCTTCAAAAATGGAATAAAATTTAGAGATTGCCTTTAAATAATTTTAAACGAAATTTTAATGCAAGTGCAATGATGGAATCATCAGTTGTACAGTTAACATGCGGTAGTGTAATGGTTTAAGAAAGTGACATGGGTTTTTTTATTTTTATAAAGGATGTAACTATTACCAATGATGGTGCTACTATTCTCAAACTACTTGAAGTTGAACACCCTGCTGCCAAAGTACTTGTAGAGCTTGCAGACTTGCAAGATCAGGAGGTTGGAGATGGAACCACTAGCGTGGTAAGTCGTGTGTATGAGTGTCATTCTTTAAAGATTAGTCTTAAAGTTTTTATATTTTTAGTCACAGCTTTGCTCAAGATAACAGTTATTAGCTTTTATAGTACAGTCGAAACCGCTTAAGTCGACGGCGTCGGGGAATGAAAAATGGCATCGACATAACCGATGATCGAGTTAAAGCGAAAACCAATATGGCGGCAAAATATTAACATGCGCTTGAAATTTCTTTATGTAACGTGTTGTGTGTTGGGACGATTAATCAGAATCGTATAGGAATATCGGGACCCTATTTCTTCACTCTTTCTTGCAGTTGTTAAGACTGTTCGTTTTAAAAGACCGTTTAAGTTTAAATATATCGCCGTTTTGCGGCGATTCCCAGATTGAGCCATACCGTGCCTTCGAAGCCACTTGCTTGATTTTCCTTACAAGCTACACAAATAATGGTGTATCGTGACCTATATATGACTCATGACAAAACGAACTATTCTCTATATAAACATACACAAATAAATTAGGTACTCCATTTGAACCTTCAACTTTGACATATTTTAATTAATTCTAACCAATAGTTAAATGGCTTTTGCACACGGCCACTTGTTATGAATGAAACTATGTGAACAAAGCAGTAGTACAGTGCATGTAATAGTCAAAATGAGGTTGAAGGATGAATGGTTGCCAATGACAACAAGTTTGCTCACGGTACATTTTATTATTCCATACGATCCAATCAGCTTAAAATTCCTTCAGTAACTTGATGCTAATAGATGATAATGTTCATGCACATGTTTTAAGAGTTTTTTTTTAAACACAACAGCATTGCCGTTATTTGTTTGATGAAGCTATCGGCATGCTATAAAATTCTACATACATGTTTGCTAACAACAAAAGGTATATGTGCACCAACTGACAGCAGAAATTTACAAATTTAAAATAAAAACCAACGTCGATTATCGTTAAAAACTTTTATTATTCTCCAACACATCTCTGAAACGTATCGTATATATGCAGTTACTTTGTGAACTGTTATTGAACGATCAATTTTATTGGTTAGCTAGCATAAACTTAACCAATCGTAAAACTTTTTATAAGACGCGCGAAAATACGGAAGTGATATGGTGAGTGGCAACGATAAGTAACATTTTCAAAAGCTGGCGATTTAAGTTAACGACACAGGTCTCAATGCAAGAGGGCTGTGACGTCACCAGCACACATCGCAATTTGATATTTTTCGTGGCTTTGATGGCCAATTACCATAGTACTAGATTACTAGAAGCAACACAGCGCTGGGAGCAAAACGCAAGAGGGCTGTGACGTCACCAGCACACGTCGCCAGCTGATATTTTTCGTGGCCTTGAGGGCCATTGCCATAGTACTCGAAGAAATACAGCGCTGAGAGCAAAACACAAGTGGGCTGTGACGTCACCAGCAGACCATGTTGAGACAGAAATCATAGCTAACATTTTCAGAATTGGCCATGGCCATCGAGATAACCGATGTTAAGTGGCAAATTTGACCCTTTTTGTGCTCGTGTTATGAGGTTTCGGCGACTTAAAAAAATCGAATTAAACGACGAGAAAATACTAAGACAAAGAGAGAATTTGGCGGTTCCAAAAAAAAACGTCGACTTAATGGGGTGTTCGACCTAAGCGAGCTCGAGATAAGTGGGTTCCACTGTATATCAATCTGTACGTTATAAAATTGTAAAGATAATTTTGTTGTTACTTTTGTGCTTTAAAATATCATTTTGATATATTTTCCGTAGGTAATAATAGCTGCTGAATTATTAAAAAACGCAGATGAGTTGGTTAAGTGTAAAATCCATCCTACATCTATCATTGGTGGTTATAGACTGGCTTGCAAGTATGAACATTTTATTTTAAAAATTTATCCATTAACTTTATTAAAAGAAAATACTAATTAGTATTAGTTTTAACATGTCATTATATTGCATATAGATTGAAACCAAGATGTATCATTGTTTGATCATATAGTATTTTTTAAACAGAGAGGCTGTCAAGTATATCCAGGACCACTTGACTATTTCTGTGGATGATTTGGGTCGTGACTCTATAGTCAATGCTGCAAAAACTAGCATGTCCAGTAAAATTATTGGGCCGTATCCTTTTTACATCTGGATGAGACAAGCTATTTTATAACACTTCTTTTTTAGTGCCATGTTATTTTTAATTCATTTACTTTCTTTTATCTTAAGCAATTGTTTGCTTTAACCTCATACACAGTGATGCTGATTTCTTTGCAAATATGGTAGTTGATGCTGCAAATGCCATAAAAACTGCAGATGGAAAGGGGGGATATAGATATCCAATAAATGCAGTTAATGTTCTTAAGGCTCATGGCAAAAGTTCCAGAGAGAGTATTTTAGTAAATGGATATGCCCTAAACTGCACTGTTGCCTCTCAAGGTTTGTTATCTATAAATAATACATTTGTACGAATTAAATAATTATAAAAATCACAAATTTGAACTTAACAATTCATTTATTTGATACATATCTGATTATTTTTTTATTTATCATGGAATTATTAAATTGTTATTCTAAAGCCATGCCAAAGACCATGCCCAATGCTAAGATTGCTTGTTTAGACTTCAGTCTTCAGAAGACTAAAATGAAACTGGGAGTTCAAATTTTAGTTGAAGATCCAGAACAACTTGAACTCATGAGAAAAAGGTAAAGAACTTGTTTCAGTGTTTTATTTTGAAAAGATTTGACTTAAGTTGAAACAAATAACCGTGCATCCCCTTACAACTTGCTTGTCAGCTTTCTTTAGCTGAGTTAGTATATACTTAGGGGAACAACAATTTTGGACAATGTTTGTATTATAAATGGACAGTGTAAACCTGGTCCTCGTGTGGCACATTGTCTACATCTCTTAAAAATCATTTAATTTGAAAATGAGTTCAATACACTTCCTCAAATTAAAACCTGAAAGTCTACTCTAATAAATGTTTCTCAATGGTTCTCGGATTTATCTAATTATTATCCTTACTCATCTATTAGCAGATTCCCGAAAATGGATTTCTCAGGGATGATTAATTAACTCTTAAAGTGGTAAAGCGTCCCTAGATAGCACTCTCATAAGAAATGAGTTCACAGAAAGTAAAAGCTCTTCTATGCTTGAAAAATGATATACGACTTCCAGCAAGGGCGGATGTTTCCCTCTCTAGTGTTATCGCGCGATTCTCGGAGTTTTTTTGTCGTTTTCACAGCTTTTTTTTCAAAGATAGGATTCTGGCATACTTTATTACTACAAAAATGATAGTACTAAGCTACTGGTAAAAATGGTTTTAAACTCAAAACGATCTTTCCGATATGTAAAATAACCATTCATTTCCTAAACGATGAAGTCAGTATGACAATAATATAAATGGATTTTACACAATTTCTTAAATTTTATAACCGAGAAATTCTTACGGCACTGAGGCGGAAGTTTACTAAAAACAACATGGCACAAGAAGAGTTTAAAGCTCTCTTAAATGTTTTTGTTTGTTTTTGAATCTGTTTCTGTGTGCTTACAGAATGAGTTATTATCTTGGTAAAATAATAACTTAACATTAAAATTGTGAAGATTATGCAATAGACTAGGAACTTTGGTATCATGTTTTGCAAATATTCACATGTGATGTCTCAAAGTAAGTTTAAGATTAAGATCAAATGATACACAGCTGAATCACTTTACATTTCCCAACTGTATCAAAGTAGTTGTTTGTTAGAATGTGAATATACTTAGTAAAGAACCCTTATCTGTTGTGTGCAGATATTTAGAAATTCCTCATCCAAAAACGGCTTGTAGATTGTTAGGAGTAAATTTATTTATTAGTGTAACTTTTTTACCATACCTTTAACTGGGTGCTTATAACTTCTGGGCGAAAATTTTTGCATTTATAGAACTAAAAAAAATTACATTTAATTTGTGGCATATTTTCTAATGGACATATTTTTCATTTTGTTTTGAATATTAAATTAATTTATTTAATCTTCTTCCAAAGGGAGTCCGATATTACGAAGGAGAAAATCCAGAAAATTTTAAATGCAGGAGCCAATGTGATTTTAACTACAGGTGGCATTGATGATTTGTGTCTAAAATATTTTGTTGAGGCTGGGGCTATGGCTGTTAGGCGGTGTAAGAAGACAGATCTGAAGAGGATAGCCAAGGCCACTGGAGGTCAGTTTTCTACATCAATATATATAATTCTCAATTCTGTCCTGTCCGTCACACTACTATTTTCAGATAGCTGCGCACCAAAAATACTCAATAAATATATATAATTTGCACCAAGAATGATTAAAATTGTTACTGGAAATAAATGATCAAAACAAAAATTAATAAAATAAATTAGATTTATGACGTCATTAAACTGAAAATTTCATGCCCATAGCTTATGTTTTGAATTTAAAAAAAAATATAGCAGTATTTTTAAGATTAAGAGATATATTTAAATTGTTCAATTTAATGTCAATGAATTTAAATTTCATTATTGTTAAGATCCAATAAGCTAACTCTTAAACTATTTTTATAGCTAATGTAAGCAAAATTGACACTATGGGCACTTGGCGCCCCATGAGTGTTAAATATAGAACAGAATGCTGCCAGTAATCATATAAAGGACATTCACACACACACTTACAGACATACTTTAATTTTTATATATCTAGATAAAAAATTACATTAAAAGTTTCGTGGCCCACTTAGCGCAAGATGTTAATTTTAAAACATTTGTTCTTTTCATTTTGGATCATATTTAATGTATATAATCGATATTTTTCGAAACCGTAACACATATTGAATTTTAATATGGGCTATAAAGTATGTATGTATTGAGTTTGGAAAAGATCCATTCATTTTCCATTTAGCAAACGCATAAACTAATTTGTATATAACAAATATAAATGGAAAAAAAATAGGGGTCGCCGTCCACCATGAATGTCAATGCTCAAATTTCTTTTTCACACAAACCATTCCGTAAGAGTAATCAACAATTTCCTAAAGTTTCATTGTGATTGGATGCATTTTTTATTCAGCTTTAATTGACAAATATTCATACATACATTGATTTATATCAATATAAATTTATATATACATAAGCAAAACATGACATTAAGGGTACCCTGACCCAGTAGGTGCAAGGTGTAAATTTTGAAACATTTGTTCATTTTAATATGATCATATTTAATATATTAGCTATATTTGTTGACACCATGTCATAGAATGGGAAATAAAATAAACGTTTACGAAAGGAGAATCAGGACCACGGCATGAGGTGATGAAGATTAAAGATTCAATTTCACATAAAATTTTTTAAAGGGCTATCAAGGTCATTATACACCACGTTTGGTTAAGATCCATACAATTTGTATACACCTCATATAGGCAAAAACAATATTAAGCGCTCCCAGGCCCAATTGGCGCAAGAGATTAACTTTAAAATGCCTGTTTATTTCAATCAAAATCATGTTATATATTTCTTTCAATATCTTTCAAGGTTGTTTAAATCAGAATGGAAATAAAGTGTTAAACGCTTACAAAAATAAAGATTTTGGGCTCCCCTCCCCAAATGAATGGACATTAGGGGTTGAACGCAGTGTGAAATTTTTATATGGGTTATAAAATATATATGTACTAAGTTTGGTCAAGATCCGTTCATTTTCCATGAGATATAGCTCATTTAAGGAAAAAAAACATTAAATGTTTCCGGTCCCCCATGAGTCTCAATTTTAAAAAGGTTTTTTCTCACAAACTATCCCGGAAGCTTACCACATTTTAATCGTGATCGGATGAATTGTTTAGAGAGCTATAAAGGACAAACATACATACAGACATTAATTTGTATATTATGTATATTCATTTTTTCTGATGAACATTTGTTCAAAATAAAGAAATTGAACCTTTTATTTTTAAAACTTCCGTCATTTATGACGGGTGATACCCTAGTTTTTAAATAATACAGACTATGTTTTTCAATGTGTTGAAAATTTTGGGTAAATATTTTGGGCAGAATTTTATTACCCATGTAATCACACGGCAACGGGTAGCAGTTGATGGCCTAGTTGTGACTATAAACTCTCATATAAACTAGACAGCCACATGTTATTTTCATTATTTTATTCTCATTTAACTGTGTAAAACTGGCATGTAACAATTTATTACCTTGGACTTCTGGTGTTTAAAAAAAAGTACATTCATTTTTTGTATCGGGAATCCAGGGAGAGAAACCCTATTAGTAAATATATTTACTGACCCAAAATATTAATGATTCTGATAGAGCAGAAAAAGAATAAATATGTTATTTATATTTAGAATTCCTTCAGAGCAATGATAATCCCACCGTCAGATTACAAAATTTTAACATTTTTTTGTAGCTCCTTAGAATGTATTGAAAAAGCTACCTAAAAGCCTTAAATATAAAAGTATTATCTTTATGTTTCATATGTAAATTATTCTTACTTAGGAATATCAGAGTGAAAATAAGCTTTATTCTCTTTCTCACTTCAAAAAGCCACACTTTTGATGACCCTTGCTAATATGGATGGAGAGGAATCTTTTGAGGCATCCTACCTTGGTCAAGCAGATGAGGTGGCCCAGGAAAGAATTTGTGATGATGAGTTGACAATCATTAAAGGGTTGGTACATTAATGCTTTACTTTACTGTCACATTCATGGGTTTTTTTTTGTTCCCTTACAACTTCCTAGTAGGCTATTTCATGGCACTATTAGGATATACTAAGGGAGACATAAATCATCCACATTTTTTAAAACTCCATGCGGCTAATTTTATTGCATGGTATAGCTAAATGTGCTCACATCATCATTTTCATTATGAAAAAAATACTTTTGTATGTCTATTAGTTAACTTTTTAAGAAAAATACTATTTTTTAAAATGTTGAATTAATTTAAGTAGTTAGCTTGCTAGACATGTAAAGCTTTTATGCTTTGTAAAGCATGTAAAACACAGGTATGGTATAGTTCTTTTGTTATGAAAATAGTTATTTAAGTATGTGCATGTCAAGGGTGTTTGACTTACGAGTTCTACATTCATATAATATTTGTTGTTTCTAATAATTTATTAAGTATGCGCTGGAAAAGGAGCTCGGCGCATGAGAGCTGTACACATGTGGGCTGTGACATCACATGTTCTTTGAAGTCACCATCAGATAGCATGAGACAATCATTTGATACACACTCTCTTTGTTGGTTCAAGTTCCAAAAATTAATGAAAAATACGGAGCTGACAGTAAAACTGTCTTTTTTTTTAATGGTTAACCAGTCTTCAAAAAGGAATCAACTTTGCCCTTTTAATACTTTTAGAAGACGCTTGGATGTCACATCGGTCAAAGCTGGGGAAATATTTGAAGTAAAAAAATACAGACCAGGGGTTAACCTGTCTTTTCTGGAGCTGTTAACTGGTCCTCAAGAATGAGCGGTCTTTATAACCTTAGTTCGGAGCCTATTAATTTTTAATTTTATTTTTTGATGATGAACTGTTTAACACAGTGCAGCATTTCTTGAATTTGGGTTAGGAGAGAAACATTTTCCCAAAGTAGATATGACCTGTGGCCAAAGGTAGGCATTACCATGGAATTATATAAATAAAAAACTTTGGCCTTCTGAACATGGGCCTTATTAGCATAAAAAATCAGTGACTACTGGACAACACCATCAGCTCTTTATACTCCTTACATCAGTGAGACTATGACCTATAAAATGTTCACCCATATTTACAGAATGCTGCATGTAAGCGACATTTCTACAGAAGAAAAAGAAGGGGGTGTGGATGGGTTTAACCCATGGAAGTCAGACCTGCTCTCGGCCAAATGAACCAAATGTCGAGAGTATATTATGTTCCATCCAGAAATATCTCTATTGATGAGTCCAAGAGTGTGAGGGTGGTTTGAATGAAGAACATAAGTAGCAACATTTTACTCACTCTGTGAATATCAGTCCCATAACCAATGGTTGTAGGGGTTCCTAATGTTTCCATTAGAACTTACTGGGGACTTGATAGACCTTGGTTGGTGCCTCGACTCCCTTCCAGGTCAGAGAGGACTTTCTTATCATTAGTCATTCATTATTTTTATTTTTAACTTTGCATGGGCTTGATCCCACACCCCTCAACTTGAGAAACGAGCTCACTACTGACCGCTATCCAGCCACCTAAGGTCAATATTCATAATAATGAACAAAAATTATTTCTATACCATAAGAAACCTTATCCAATGTACTTTCAGAAAATGTATACATGTTGGCGTCTCTTGAGTTCATTTACTATGGGATTTTGTCAATTTCAGCAATTACTATTTTAGATTTTACTTTTAAAAAAGGTGGACTAATCTTTGTCTTGATTTTTCAATTTAGTATTTATTTTGTAGCTGCAACATCTGGGCCATTCTCAAATAATTTTTAAAAATTCACTCTATAACCCTTAAAAACTTGCAGACCAGCTCATTATCGGGGCTGTGTTTGTATATACTATGGGATACAGGATACATTGGCATTTATTTAATACATAGACTTGTGGCTATATGTCATTTGTTTGATTGTGTAAACTGCTCACAATGGCTCACATTAAAATTGCGCACATTTTAACTTTTTCAAAAAATGTGTCTAACTTCCTTTCAAAACTAATAAACTTGTGTGTCAGTTTCAATTGTTTTGAAAAAGATTTTGATTTTAATTTTTTATAATCCGTTAGGCATTTAATGTAACCAAACATTCAGAAGCTTAAATGTTTTTGTTTATATATTTTTTTTCTTTCCATTACATTTCCTAATGTTTGTTTTAGTCCAAAGGCAAGATCAGCATCTTCAATAATCTTGCGTGGTGCTAATGATTATATGGTGGATGAAATGGAAAGATCTGTCCATGATGCCCTTTGTGTGGTCAAGCGTGTGCTTGAGTCAAAGAAGGTAGTGGCTGGTGGAGGTGCTGTGGAGGCTGCCTTGTCGATCTACCTTGAGAACTTTGCTACCTCATTGGTAATAACAAGTAACTATTTAAACAGTTTATTTTAATTGGCTTGAATTGAAAAGTCATAATTTTTTATGAATATTATTTGCTTAATTTTAGCTCTTCTATATAACAAATGGGTCATTCCATGTCAACTCAACCAGTGGTGTTCACCACACCATTTAAGATCTTCCTGAAATTTTCAGGGCTTGTAGTGCATACAAAGTTCAGTAATTGCTGAAAATTTCAGGCCATTTGGTCTAAAACATTCTGAGATATGATTTATTTAAGTTTTTAGGGCAGTTGCAAGTTTGCGCGACTTCCACATTTTCATGATATTTGAATGTGAATATTTCAAAAACTAAAACTAAAATCTGGTTGAGTTGACATGGAATGACCCAAATATAAGCAAAGTTATCCTCAGCTAAAATAAATTGTTTAAGGAGTTTTAATATAGATTTCTTATGTTTGTCTCTTAGGCAAGCAGAGAGCAGTTAGCTATTGCTGAATTTGCCCAGTCCCTGCTGGTCATTCCCAAGCAGTTAGCTGTGAATGCAGCCCAAGATTCTACTGATCTGGTGGCCAAACTTAGAGCCTTTCACAACACCTCACAGACACGTGCTGAGCACAATGAATTGAGATGGTTAGTTAAACCTAATTAACTCAGTTTTTTTAAAAGGTCAAAAATTAAAATTAAGCTAGTGGAAACAAATTGAGTTATTTCTTGCAGTATATTAATTTAAAAAAAAAATTGGCATCAGTTTACTCTTAAATTTGTTTTTGTTTCAACAAATTTTTATTATATGTACAGGGTTCCCACTCAGGCAGGAAAAAGTTGGGAATTCTTAAAATAATTTTCTGGGTCTTGTTGGGAAATAGTCAGGAAAAATAAGTACTAGTTGGGAAAAAAAACTTCTTTAGAACTGCTGAAGTAAATGACTTCAATTGCAGCCCTGTGGTCATGTTTCAATTACGTGTAGTACCAGTTTATAATTGTCTAAGCATGCGTTAAAACTGGCACTCTTTCAAAAGAGCGATTGTCATAACAGCGACTTCAACACATAGATAGTCTTGCCCAACCATTCACTTTACACAATGGTTCCCAAATGTTTTTTACACATTGACCCCCTGTTATAGTTTAAACGTACCCACGGACCCCAAGTGAAAAAAAAAACTACATTAATGCATAGCACTAAAATAAAAAATTAAACATTTTGATGAAGTATTTATTGAAATTAAAAATGTTTATTAACTCTTAATGTGTTAAAGCGCGATAATGCGCACCTCACTGTTATTTAAAAACAACTTAAATCACAAAAATTTTAAACAAATTAAAATTACAAGTTAAAAGCGAAAAGGGTAGAAACATCCGGGTGTCAAAAAGTCCTGTTGTTGAACTGTCTGGTGTGGCACCGCTCGTGGTCGAAGTGTCCTACCACCTTCTACCGGTATCTCGACTTTGCTTCGCATTCGCCTTTAATGGAATAATTTTATTTAACCCATTCAATATGTCCCAATTTTTCCAAGGGTAACAGTGACAGTAAAATTTTAGTTAATAAAATCCATTCCTCCTGATGATTTTAAACTGACAAATTCAGCTTCACTATTTATCAAAACTATATCATGCTACATATAAAAATTAGGGCTGCGGAAATTTCTCGATTAATCGGTAAAAAAATTTATCAATTAAAATTATTTTAATCGATAAATAATAAGATAAAATAGCAATTAAAATTAAAGAAAATGTTTCAATTTTTTTTCGATTTATTAATAAATAATTAATTATTAATAATTAATAATACTTTGTTGTTGTTTTTTACGTACAAACTTCTCCATCTAAAGGAAACATGATAAGCGTGAAAACTTTAAGTAACCTGTTTTATAAGGACAATGATATAAAAAACACATCGTTTTTAATTTATTAACAATAACAAAACTTAAATTTATTGACATTATATTGAACTTTTTATTTTTAAATATATCTCCTGCAATATTATAGTTTTAAAATTCAATTAAATACATAGCTATGGGCTTTTTAAAAAATGCCATAAAAGGTCACAAAATGTGAAAGAATACAACATAGTGAAAAAAGTGATTATGAGGTCTTTAAAAAAAACAACCTTTTGAATCACTTGGGATAAAAAGATTATCTTAATTTATGTTTTTGTTTATCATCAAACAAATTCTATATAGCTGTATTACTTTTATATTTTAAAATTTATTTGAAATTTTCATCCAAGTGCCTAAACTTTAATACGTTATTGAACTTATTTTTATTGCTATGTCCTAAAAATAACTCAATTTAATAATAAAAAATTGCCTGTTTTTATTACTTCCCTTGAAATTTTCAGGTTAATGACGTCATACATCTTTATTTTAAGCTTTAACAAAATTATCGATTAATTTATCGGTAATTTTTGAAAAGTTAACGATTAAATTTATTTTAATAGATAACAGCCCTAATAAAAATCTATGTAATTGAAAAAAGAATATGTTTCTACTATTTAAAAGTGAGACAAAATTATCCCAAAAAACTTTTATTAAACTTATTACTGCATGTTTATACTCAACATACTCTTCGGCTTAGTATTGCAATGCAGAAGCGGTCTTTGGGGGTGACGAGTATATAATAAAAGGGGGGGGGGTTCTTTACTCAGGTAACTTCAACAAAGTCTTATTATATATCTAAGACAATTGGAAAGTTTCATTGCAGTAGCTCCAAAAATTTTAAAGTACTTAATTTTTACTATGATGAGTTTCAATTTTTAAAAATTCAACAATCAACTAGAAATGCTTTATTATTACACTAATTTATCCTAAATTTTTGTAATCACAGTCGACACTGGGCCTTCAAATTTATCGTCATTTGAAATTGATTTGTCCATTCAAATCAATTTATTTTCTTGATCATCAGTCATAGATCGAAAAATTAATAGATTAGTACTAGGGGTGATTACTCAATGAAGACATTTCGATCAGCAGTTTTTATTTACAAAATTTTTTTACGGAAAAAACAAGCACAAATTACACTATATATGGTCTAAGGTTGTTAAGACCGCTCGTTTTTGAGGACCGACTAACCGTTCAAAAAAAGACCGGTTAACCGCTCGTCCTTATATCCCTAATGCTTTGAGACCCATTTGAGAACTAACAAGAGAATGTTGTCGCCTGGCATACTGATGGCATCAAGGCCCGCTTCCGTTCAGCTCTTTCCGCATTGCCCTCAATTCAAAGCATTTCTTTTTTAATCCAAAAAATTAACTAAACAGTGATGGTTAATTGTCTTTTTTATATTTTATTTTGGGGAATCGTAGTTCACCGGTCTAAATAAGAGGTCGGGTTCAATCGTTTGTTAAAGTTAGCAAGGTTTTTTCATTAGTTTCAAGAACCAACGCCTCGCCCGTCCGTTGTGACGTCATGTTTACCTCTCTTGTGTGTGATGCCGATCAACTTGCGTATTAAAATTAATAATTAGGGCTGTTATCGATTAAATTAAATTTAATCGTTTTAACTTTTGAGAAATTACCGATTAATTAATCGATAATTTTGTGAAGCTAAAAATAAAGATGTATGACGTCATTAAACTGAAAATTTCAAGAGAAGTAATAAAAAGAGGCAATGGAATTTTTTTTGTGAGTTATTTTTAAAACATATTTAGCATAATAATAATTTAAGTAACGCATTAAAGTTTAGGCACTTGGAATCTTAAAAGATAATTTAAAATTAATTTTAAAATATACAAGTAATACAGCTATATAGAAATTGTTTGATGATTTACAAAAACATAAAGATCATCTTTTTATCCCACGTGTTCAAAAGTTATGATTTTTAATTTTTTCTAAGACCTTATAATCATCTTTTTTTCACTACGCTGTTTTCCTTTGCATTTTGTGCCCTTTTATGACATTTCTAAAAATGCCCATAACTTAAGTATTTTATTTTAAAATATAATATTGTTAGGAGATATATTTAAATATAAGTAGTTCAATATAATGTCAATGAATTTAAATTTTGTTATTGTTAATTTAAAATAATGTTGTTTTTTGTATCATTGTCCTTATAAAACAGGTTATTTTTAGGTTTACACTTTAAGAGTCTGTTTTTTTAAATGTAGCATTTTGTATTTTAAAAAACAAACTATTATTAATAATTAATTATTTATTAATAAATCGTAAAAAAATAATTAAAAACAATCTCTTCATTTTAATCACTATTTTATCGATTAAAATAATTTTAATCGATAAAAACATTTACCGGTTAATCGAGAAATTAATCGGTAATTTCCGCAGCCCTATTAATAATATAATAAAATTATAAAGCTACGGAGTTAACGATAAAATGGAATTTATTTAAAAAACATTATTTTTTAATAGTCAACTCGCCAGAACAATTGAATTTTGCGACGCACGCGTTCCCCCTCCCCGTTTTTTCTGTTCAAATAGGATTTGAGCTACACTCGGCGTACTATTAATGTGGTAATCAAATGCCTTTGACTAGCAGGAAAGCTGTCACTAAAAGACCGAACTCGAATTTGTGGGCCGATTAATCACCCGGTATCTTTGCTACGTCTTTCAAATACCTCTCGTAATATAGGTACATGTACTTCACTAAGCGGCGTGCGCCGATAAGTTTTTGAATGCCTGAACTGAAACAGACTATAAACCGGTGATCAGAAAATGCGGATAGGTCACGGGGTCATATGCTTTTATAGCTTTCTTTGTCTTTATAAGAAACAGACTATAATTAATATAAATAGAAACAGCCTCGGCCTTGACCGTTGTTGACATCAAACGAGCAATGTGTTAGCTCTCGTACACTCACAGTCGCTCGACAACTAGCCAGCTGGATCTTGGTATCGCTTTTACTCACCGCGACAAAGCATGCATTATATTTTATAATAGACTTATTTTGTTATGTATTGTAACATTAATGTTAGTCAAACCATTGGTAACTTAATGGCTAGTAAATAATGTTGTATAGCTTTGGAATTTTTTTAATGAATGAAAGTGGGAACCCTTTATATGCTTAAATCTACAAATAGAATGATACTCCCGATTAAAATATGATGAGCATCGTTACAGGGTAGGCCTTGACTTATGTGAAGGTGTTGTACACTTAGATTAAAATATCTTGTATATCTTTACAGGGTAGGCCTTGACTTGTATGAAGGTGTTGTACGTGACAATAAAAAGGCTGGTGTCTTAGAGCCTGCCATTTCAAAGATCAAATCTTTAAAGTTTGCAACAGAGGCTGCCATCACGATACTTCGCATAGATGACATGATCAAACTAGTGGCAGAGAAGCAAGGTGGCCAGTCCTACCAAGATGCTTACAGATCAGGAGCCATGGATGATTGAGTTGTCGTGCTTGAGAATTGTTTCGATTGCGATTTGAGTTTTCTACATATTACATAATGAAACTCTGTTCAACTGCTTTATAAGAGTGAGAATGGAAATGTTTCAAATGTTCTAGTATGTTAATTTATTTATTAATAAGCTGTAATTTCAGTCACCACTTGAACTTGCTGTAACACAGAGGGAAAATTTTTGCCATGGTCATAAGCAAAAAGGTTCAAAGATAAATGTAGTAATAAATATATTCAATTACGTAAAATTTCCCTTACAAATCCAAATTCTAATCATTAATTTAATGTCACTGTTAAGTATCTACGAAACTGTTTAATAAAACCATAAGTTGAAATGACATATTTAGGGAAACTACAAATGATTATTTACTTTAAAATTGTTTGCACGTTGCTTTGATAAGCAACTAATTTGTCTGTGAAATATCATCCTTTATATTAGTATTAGCCATTTTTCTACATTCACACTTTTTTTCAAATGTTTGCTATGATGAACAATAAAAAAAATCAAAATATTTTTTTTTTATCAATGATTGGATTTTATGTTTACATTTTAACTGGCTGTTGTTTTGTTTCATTGTCAGTCTTCTGTTTAAAAAACAAATCTAATAAATCTTAAGTTGGGTGTGTTAACCAATTTTCTTTAATCTTTAGCATCAACACATTTAAATTCTACAATTAAATTTCTTTGCTCTTATGACATTTTAATATCACTGAAAAATGATATCTTCTGTCATTTCTAGAATATTTGAAAATTGGTTAAAATTTTATAGTGGCATTATTTCATGGTCAATGATACTTGTCTTCTATATATCTTTCAAAATGAAGGAATTCTATTTCTGCATTCATTTATAGGTTAAAGAACCTCAGTTAAATTAGTTTCTTTCTAAAAATTCTACAGAATTGGTCTCTGAATTTTAAAAAAATACATGTAGACTAGTTTGACTCCATTTCTTATTGGTAGTACTACTATCAGTATCAGCTGCCTCGATGTGTGTATCTTGAGCTCTATATTCAAACTATCCTAGTGTGTCTTACCATATTATATATATAGGCGTCTGTACCTCATGACCTCTCATGAGTGACTATGCTCACACTGCAAACTTTAACATCAATAACAAGCACTGCCACTGTGAATTGCAGTTGCAAATAGCCTGCTAAACATTTAAAATTAAATGCTGCCCTCAAGACTCCGCCAGGAAAACCTATCCTGAGTATCCTGGGCCAGTCTCTCCAGCTTCTCTCGGGTGTGGCCCATTCTGATTTATAATATATCATACCTGCTTTCACATCTCAGCACTAACTGTTACCTGGTCCATCTTTTAAAACAACTTAAAATCAAATGCATTTTCACTGTCATATCAAGTTTTTTGGACTCATGAATGTTGTGATTTTATCCTTGAGATGAATGTATGCTATGCAATGGACGGACTGAAAGCTGCGCTTCACGAACTGAAAGGATGATCGGCAGGAAAGAAAGGATGACAGAGAAGTATAACAAGGATTTAAATTATAACAATATATTATTATTCCCCCTGTGATGAAGCTACCGAGAGATGAACAATTACAGCACGTTATCAAAGTGGAGCTTTTGAAATTATATCATTTATTCAAGTTCTCAACAGAAGTGAATTTCTGGATTCCAAATAAAATTTTATTTTAACACCATATATTCTAATCAATAAATAAAAATTTAACATGGTGTCAATGAATTGTTTCTGGTTCTTTCTTATGGAATTGATAATGCAAGGGAGCTATCAGAACTGATGTTTAATTTTTGGTTAATTTCTGTTACAAATGCTCCTATACAGAAAATTATTGCTTCCTATATGGTCTGTGTTTAGTCCGGCATTCTTATTTAAGTTTTAATTTTTGATAAGGTGTTGACTTACCTGGTTTTTTCAGGCAACCCATTTCACACCCGAATTCCAAACGGGAAGAACAAAAATTTGTGTTTGTTATTGCATACTGAATAAGAAAGTTGTTTCTATCCTAATGTCTATCTGAGGGTTGTATTAATAATTAAGTTATCATTGTGTTCTAAATTAGAATTAATTTACTTCACTCTTGGTTTTCTACTTCTATCCTCTAGTGTTTCAAGGTTTAATGATTCAACTAATTACTAATGTTGTTATTCTTGTCAGTTTTGAATTTTCTGCGGTAATTAATTTGGCAGCTCTTTTTTTAATTTGTTCTAGTTTTTTTTCTTTGGTAGATGGGTCCCATACAGAAGATGCATATTCTAGTATAGGTCTCACCAAGGCTAGGTAGCATTTTAGTTTTATATCTTTACTAGCTAATTACCAGTGCTTTGCAGCGGTAATTTATGATTTCAGTTAACGTTTAGAACCGGTAATCAAAACCCCTTTGATTTCAATCGTGATCATGATGGATATACTAAATATATTAACTAAACCGACTTGGAACAGACGGAAGTTCATTACCCCATTGGAAATTTTATAATTTTATTAAATCACATTTGGTCAGTAATTTATCCATTTATTCAGTAGACACTTTTTGAATTACCTTTTATATTACTAATGTTAAAAAACGGCTTACAGGACCCCAGCCCTAAAAGGTGTTTTTACTATTCAAACTTCTTTTTTTAAAAACTAAAATAAGGGTCGGGGGCTGTATGGGTGTAAAATATATAGTCCAAAACAACAGCTTATTTCAATTTGGATCATGATGAATATATTTGTTTGTTAGTCAGAATGTAATTTAAAAAATTGAGTGTAATCGAATGGTTAAAATGTCTTGAACGTTAATGAAAAAGAGATTAGGGGCCAAGGGCTACAAAAGATTGAAAAAATATAATGACTTAACGAATTTTATATAGGCCATCAAGTTTTTATATTCCACGTTTTGTAAAAATACATTAACACAGTATCCAAAGTTTTTTAAATGTGTAATTTAGCTAATATAAGGTGAAAAATCTTCAATTGAGTGATAAGTTTGCCTGCTACCATCCAAAAATAGCATGCGTCTACCTCCACAGGAAGTTGGAGAATTTGTGATGGTTAACTTTCTATTTAAGAAAAAAATACATTTGGGTCCCCGGCTTCCAGTGAGTGGCAATTTAAATATGTTTTCGCTTGTTACCAGCGCTGTAGTGTACTCAACAGTTTCCCTAAGTTTCATACTTCTAACTACATGGGAAAAAATTAGTGATGAGTCAGTTTTTTTATATAGGTAAAAATACATTTGGGCCTCCGGCTCCCAGTGAGTGATACATTTAAATATTTTTTGCCTGTTACCATTGCAGGAGTGTACTAAACAACTTCCAAATTTTTCCTGTTCCTACAGACACTGGAAAAAAAAAAAAAAAGCAAAGATTCAGTAAAATGGAAAAAGTTTTGGGCCCCAGGCCCTCATGAAAGTAAATTCTATTTTATTTTAAATTTCAATAATCGTTGCAAGAGGCTATTCAACAACTTACTAAAGTTTCATGCTTCTAACTTCACGGAAAGTTGGAGGATTAGGGATGAGTAAATTTATAATATAAGAAAAAAAAAACTACATTAGGGCTCCCTGGCCTCCAGTCAGTAAGAATTAAATATTGTTTTCACCTGTTTAATACCATCGGGGAAGTGTATTGAACAACTACTCAAATTTTTATGTTTTTACCTACACGGGAAATAAAAGAATGAGTGATTTTCAGTTTTTATAGAGCTCATATTCATATAGGGAACAAACTTTATTTGGGCCAACGGCCCACAGGAAATGATAATTTAAATATTGTTTTTGTCTGTTACCATGGTGGAAGTGTACTCAACAACTTCCAAAATTTCCTGCTTGTGACTACGCGGGAAATAGGATAATTAGTGATTTTCGTATTTTTTTAAGTCCATGTAAGGGAAAAAAGTTTTTGGGCCCCCGGTCCCCCATGAGTATGATATTTAAAATTATTTTCCGCCAATTATTGTCACAATAGGCTACTCAAAAACTTTGCAAAGTTTAAAGCTTCTAGATTCATGGGAATTAGGAGAATTAGTGATGAGTCAGTTTTTATATGAGAAAAAATACATTAGGGTCCCCCACCCCCAATGAGTGATACTTTAAATATTTTTTTTTGCATGTTACCATCGCGGGAGGGTACTAAACAACTTCCCAAATTTTCATGTTTCTACCATCACTGGAAAGTGGATAAGTAGCGATTTTCAGTATTTAAAAAAAAGTTTTTTGGTCCCCGGGCCCCATGAGTGTGATTTCTAAAAAAAAATTAACGCCAATAATCATAGCGGGAGGCAAATAAAAAATTTACCAAAGTGTCATGCTTCTACCTACACGGAAAGTTCAAGAATTAGTGATGAGTCAGTTTTTTATATAAGAAAAAAACTACATTTGGGCCCCCGGACCCCAGTAAGTGTAAATTTAAATATGGTTTTCCCCTGTTACCATTGTAAAAATATACTTAACAACTACCCAAAGTTTCATGCTTTCACCTACACGCGAAATAGGAGAATTAGTAATTTCATTTTTTATGTAGCTCATAATCATATCAGGAAAAAAGCAAAATAATGGGCCCCCTCAGCCTAGGGGTGGTCACCTGGGGTTGAAACATAGCCTATGACCTTTTCTGTGTCAAATTGGGGTTCAATGCAAAATTTCAGCACCCTGGGTCCAACAGTGTGGAATTGTATTGATAACAAGCAAACAAACTTTCATCTCTATATATTAGAAGTTGATTACATTTGTAAAGGTTTCTTTTCATAAAGCCAAAGGTTTTGTTTGATTTTTTAATAACTTCATTGATATGAGGATTCCATGATAGTTTCTTATTTATTATGACTCTTAAGTATTTTGCTTCTTTAGTTTGGGTTAGTTTTTTTTTTTTTTTTTACTATGAATGAAATATTTTAAATTTATTTGTTAATCAACAGTTGACACTTTTCTGGGTGGAAAGACATACACCAGTTAGTTTCACATTTTATCAATTCATCTAAGTCTCTTTGTAAAATTTGATATCTAACCATTTCTGATTTAATGTTCTATAGATATTATACAATCATCAGCAAGTAACCTAATTTGTGTTCCTGTTGAGATGTTGTTGGGTAAATCAAAAATATAAATAAAAAGGGACCTAGCCAATGTTCCCTTTAAGCTGCGCGACTGCGGAGATGTCTGACTGACTCTGCGCAGCAGTTTAGAATTGTCGCGTAGCAAAAAATAATCCACAAAAAATGGAAGTTGCGCAACTTTGCACACGACTTTTTTCACTTTGCACACAGACCAACGAACCTTAGATTTTAGATGGAACATTGGATCTAGCACAATTCCCTGTGGAACTCCTGAAAAAATGATATAATTAACAGGGATTTGCAGCCTATTGGTAGACCAGAGACAGTATTCTGGAAAATGGTATCATGGATCCTTTAATAATGAATCTAATATTTGAAATTCCACAAAGATTCTTTGGGGTAATTCAGTTCAGTATATCAAGTATAAGTAAATATTTGGATGTGGTTAAAGTTAAAGAAAAACTTAAATTTGGGAGGAGCTATATAGAAGATTGGAACTCGCATTCAGGATAATGTAACAGTCATTGAAATGTAGTGCCCTCAGCATGGATCTTTGAAAGAAATCAGAAAATTTCCACAATTCAATACTTTCATGTTAAATTTAACATCTTTTATTAATGCAGTTATAGAATAGAGAGAACAACTTTTTCCCTAATCCACCAATACTTATATTGGTTTGGCTTTTTAAAATGATATTTTGGTTTTCCCCCTAAAGTTCAACCTGGCAACCGAGGTCCATAGTGACTTCCTTGGTTTTTAAGAAGTCATAAGTTAGCTACAAATTACTCAGAATTACTGGCAATAACAAGTCCACATATTTCATAGCTTTACATTTTTGGTATGGTGTGTTGTATAAAATGTGAACTTATAAAAGTCATTAAAATTTGCATATGATATTCGAATCCTACAACTTACGAACTTCATTTTGATTTATGCGATCTGTCTGCATTTATTTTGCACGGGACTCAATGTTTATCTGGCATTCGAGGTTTCAAGTACATTTACCCTTCTCCAACGCGCGAAGAACAGTGATGATCGACGCACCAATCGTTGGAATTAGAAAGTGAAAGTAGTATTTAAAAGGAAAAAAAAAATCGATTTTCGTCTTCAAAATTTGACAAGGCAAGGTATCTTGAAGTTTTCTATAGTAATAATAATAATAAAATGATAATTTATATAGCGCTGTATCCCAGCAAGAAGCCAGGCTCACAGCGCTTTACATGGAAACAACAATACATATATAAATAAAAAATCATGTTAAGCCTGGTCCCTATTGGAACTCAGGACGTGTTAGCGCATTTTCGTATTATTATTATGTATCAGTACTTATGTTAGATTTCAGCATTATGTAGTTGTCAGTAATTGTGTTTAGATTTTAGACATAGTTTTATGAATTTTCCTGTGTAATGAATATACCTGACATTTTTTTAAATTTAAAAGTCATTTCTTTACATTTTAAAAAAAAATATTTTCTCTTTAATCTAACTACAAGTCACCACAAATGATGACGTAAAACTCTCTAAACTTTTACACATATTCTAGTCAACTAAAAAAAAACACTAATTATTTTGCACCCTTTCACACCACTCTTCAATGCATGAAGAATTGTGCATTCGACTTCCGGCAATGGCGGCCGTTCCCTGAGTTAGTGTTGCTTCTCGATTCGAAATATTTTTTGGTAGTTTTAACGGGTTTTTTAAACGGATCGAGTAACTGAGTGTTGATGCACCAATGGCAGGTCAGGACATACAAAAAACATATATACATCATGGGTCTAGGACTTATGGATCCTGTGATCAGGGTGATGACAGACGGACAAAACGGGTGCAATAGCGATTTCGACATCTCGAAAATGCGCTAAAAA
>MUZC01000230.1:92668-139528 GCA_002072015.1 Radix auricularia | reverse complement strand
ATGTCGTAGCACTAGTTTCCTGACTAGCGCTACGACATGTCGTAACGCTAGCAACATCCGACCGGGTTTTCTGCCGCTACGACAATTTTGTCGTAGCGCTAGCCACATCCAAAAAGAAACATTCATGATTCATAGCATATTAACTACATAAATGACAATTCGGTATACTCAATACATCAGCTGCGTTAATCAATTACAGAAATGTGGTTTTATTATTTTTGAAAATAAATTTTAAAAAGATGTGTCTTAAGTGCAGTCTTAAATGACTTAGCAGTTGAAATGCTACGGATGTGTAATGGAAGAGAATTCCATTGTTTGGCTGCACAAAAGGAGAATGACCTTTCGCCAAATGTTTTAGTTCTTATCTTAGGAACACAGAGAACGCTGATAGAGTAAGGATAATTGTAATCTACTGTAGTAATTCTACATATAAATAACGCCTACCGTATTATATAAGTCAGTATTTAAATTTATTTTATTATTTAGCCAATTTAGCCTTATTTAGCATTTTCATTTAGGCTTTAGGTTAGTCTAGTCTAGACTACTCTAGACAGTACGTACTAGTAGTAGTAGTCAGTAGTCTGACTGAGTCTAGACTAGACAGTCTAGTATTTAAATTTATAATAATTATATTTTTATATTTATAATTTATATCAATATCAGGTAAAAGCGAAGTGTGTCGACCGTGACGTCCTGGTCATGGCGGCCTTCTTTGTTGTTATAGCACGTCCTTTAAAAAGCTTTAAAATTAAAATACTATACAGATACTATAGTCTATAGCTATACTATACCGTATAGCCTATAGCGGTATAGCCGTATGCCTAACTCAAACCCTAAAACTAAAACCTTCAATTTTCCGAAAATTCTAAAGCTATACCTAACCCAAACCCTAAAACCTTCCGTTTTTTATAATCCTTTTAGAATTAATAGAACTTTCTTTTCCAGCAACCGATAGCATCGTGAGGTCACGGTCGACATACTTCGCTTCAGCCCAATATCATTATCAAATATTAAAAATATTGATTGATCCTTCAATTTATTGATATAAATATAATAAAAATATATAATTAATTATTATATTACCTTTCCTTGATGCCATTTATTATATTATTTATATTTTATTTACGAAGTATCTGCTGCTACGACAAAGTAACGGCAGACAACCCGATGGGATGTTGCTGGTACTACGACATGTCGTAACGCCAGCAACATCCCCCCCAGATCGTCTGCTGTTACGACATACAATTTGCTGCATTTCAATTATGCTAATACTTTAATAATGCTAAACTATAGACACTATAGTTCTCATTTAAAAAAAATCATGATTACTAGGTAGGCTATGCTGATTAATTGTAAAGGTGTAAAAAAAATATTAGATTCATCCATTAAATGAAAAACACTTATAAATTTAAAAAGCAGAACGAAGTGATAGTCGGGTTAGCTAGAAAATGATATGACACTACAAATCCCGCTGCAGTCAAGTTTTTTTTTTCATATCTCATTTATTACTATTTTTACAAAATATTACGAGTGTGCTGATAATTTTTTTTATTATTCTGAAAAGCAGATACGTTGATTACATCTTAGGGGTCTACAGATATTCATTTTTGCCAAAAACGAAGTTTCTGATTGTTATAATTATACTGATATGTTTACAAGTTCTAGATCATGACCTACATAAATGATAAACATTAAGACATATGAATAAAAAATAATTATGACTCACAACAAACTTCGGCTTTGACTTACAATAATAATTGTTAATTTTAACCAATAGTTAAATAAATTTTGCTAACGGCCAACCTTTATGATTATGAATGAAACAACGAGAACAAAGCTATATGCCAATAGTAATAGAGTGAAAATGAGGTTGAAGGATGAATGGAATGGTTTCCAGTGACAAGTCTGCATACAGTACATTTTATTAGTCCACACGAATCAAATTATTTTACATTCTTGCGATTGTGCGCGAATTGTTTCTTGAGGATTTTCATATAGGGCTTTACTTTACGATATGCTAAATTTTAATACACGGCATCGGCATCACTTACACAAGTATAGTATAGCAAAAGCGGCCGACATATTTATAATTGGTAGACCAATAATAAATTTATTTAAATAAATTTAGATTTTAGAATTTACTCTTAAAGTCCCAAAACGTTGTAATGCGTCTCCGCCCGCTATCCTTAAAGCGTCGTAATGCGTCCCTAGATACCACCCTCGTTAGAAATGAGATCTCGGAAAGTAAAAACTCAGTGCTTGAAAAATGATGTATTAGACTTCCAGCGATGGCGGCCGTTGCCCGCGCTAGTTTCATCGCTCGATTCGCAATTTTTTTGGTAGTATTAATGTTTAACGTAAAATAACCATTCTTAGCCTAAAAAATGAAGTCAGTATGACAATAATATTATAAATGGATTTTAGGCAAATTTTTAAATTTTATAACCAGTTGATCGTAATTCGGGAAATCCTTACAGGACTGAGACGGAAGTTTATTGAAAACCCTTATGCGACTTTAAGAGTTAATACACACACAAATAAGCCCGGATCTACTAATGTCGTATTATATTATAATGTTAATCGATAAAAAAATTAGCTTTTAATTGAGAAATTAAACGCTGATTCCGCAGCCTTAATTTTTATCAATTTTATTTAGCACGAATCTGAGGAACCTGCATACTGTTAGTTAGTTAATGATTTATCATTGATTAATTAATTATTAATACTATGGATTTAGCTGTTATAAAACTATTATTAACTGTTCCAGTGCACTCAACTTCGTATTTTTATTGTAATTATATTATTATGAAGTACCTTTATTAAAATTAACTTTTATTCATAATTGGGCGAAATTCTTTAATTAAAGAGGCTAATTATTATTCTTTCCATAACTAACATCTTACCTGTGGTTACCATAAATCTATTAAGTTAATTTTAATCTCAATTAAACAAAAGTGAAAGACGATATAAAGTTATAGCTTAAAAATTTAAAATTGAGTCTGTAAACTGTAACGGGGACTAAGACTACTAACAGAATAGATATGATAGGCGTGTATTTATTTTTATACATCAGGCGCATTTTTTTCAATGTGATCAGCCGCTAGAGTATGCATGTGCCGACGGGGTTCTGAGCTATGAAGTTATTATGAAATTTTAAAATAAAGCTAAACAAAATTTTAAACACCAAAATTAGTAATCACATGTATTTCGCATGGGACAGGATGTTAGGTTTGGTTGGCGTCTGTGTTTGCCATTTTCTTTTTTATTCTTTCAAGCAGTGTAGTTGGCTTGAAATTTTTCATGCATTGGCATTTGCACTGATGGTTGTCCTTCAGTGCAAGGAAAAAACAAAGGTTTTGTAACTCTTGCTCTTAAACAAAATCGTCTCCTTCCACTACATGATTCATAGAGAAAATCTAGATTCTAAATCAATGCCTAAAGATTTGCATTGCATCATGACCCAGGTTGTTTAAGTAGTGAACTTAATAGAGTCTCAGCCACTCAAGTCACGACTCTTTGTACAACTTTGTGAACCCTGATTAAAAGTGCATACTATATCATACAGAAGTTTGCTTGCTTTCAAATGGAAAAGTTCTTGACAGACTTGTACATCTTAAAATAAAAGTGATTTCTTTCCTTAAAACTGAAGATCAAAATTTTGAATTCCAACTACATGACAAAATCTGGTGGTTGAAGGTTCAGTTTCTTTCCGATTTATTCGATAAACTGAATTCACTAAACTGAAGTCCTCAAGGACCACCTGAAAACAACATTACATCTTCATCAAAGTTGAAGTCATTAAATGAGAAATATTGTGGACAAGTAAAATATCAAAAGGAACATTTGACTGCTTTCCGACTGCTAACAAAGTTCAAGATAAGAAGAAAATAAGGTTAATAGCCAGTGAAATTTTGAACACTCTCAGTCAACTTCAATCATTATTTTTCATCACTGGACATTGACAAGTTTGCTTGGGTTATCAAACAACGTTCACCAACACAACTTTAGAAAAATTATTCTGACTCGCAATCATGAAAGTCTTTCTTTTAGTCAGTTTGAAAGCAGTTAAAACTCTGGTGCCATTTTCATCTTCTTTATTCTGTGAATTTGGCATTTCGGTATTAACTGAAATCAAGTCCAAGAAACGAGAAAGACTCCTTACAGTTGATAATGAGTTTGCGTTTGCTTGTTAACATTGGAGCCCCGATGGAATATGATGTGTTCTCTTAAGCAGGCTCATCTATCACACTGATATATCAAATATACATCACAGTAATATGTAAAAAATGTAATCTGTTTAATAAAATAAGTTAAAATTATTTTTGTGTGTTGCGAAAATTCTTGAATATTCTTAATGTTTTGTTACCCTAAAAGTTTGAGATAGACTGTTAGGGCAGCAGATTCAGTATGATGCAGGAAGCCCTTAAAAGCTTAGCCTCAGTTCATTCATTTTTAATGTGTAAAATCCTAAGAACAACCATTAAATTAACTTAAAGTATAATCCCGTCGACTTATTGGTAGTTGAAAGTACAAATGCAAAAGGTATTTTAGTAGTGTTACCATACGACTGGGCTTCCCAGGACATGTCCTCTTTTTATTCCCCTGTCCGAGCAGTTTCCAGAAAAATCGCTTTTTCCTTGGTTTTTGTCTGTCTCAAGTAAATCACCTGCTGCGATCTATGATCCTAATGTCAGTTTGCTTAATTACAGTCCATTTTGATGACTCAGCATAAGATATTTGTACTAATGTTTGGTAAACGTCAGTAATTTAGTTACTAACTTACTGGTTTTTTTTCACTCGGCTAGTGTGATGCACTGAACACTCAGTTGATAGAAGTTTATAATTAAATAAGAACAATATTTTATATAGTTAAACTTTAATTTTATTGGTACAACACTCAATACAGTTGTTCTCGTTAAGTTGCGCTTAGTTATTGTGCCAAATGGGTTAAGTCGCTGTAATTCCATGGCTCCAAATTTTGTAATTAACATAGCAATTAATAATATGTACAAATTAAATAAAGTTCTTTTAATATATTGGATTAAAACAAGTGTACCAGGATATGTATTGAAATAAATAATACAAGAGTACAAACTTAATTTAATTTTAAATAAATATTTTAGGGAAGAAAAAATATTTTTATTTGCATCCTTTATTATCTATAATAAAAAAAAATACTGTTGTCTGTCCAGTCCTTGACAGCGATTGGTCCTTCAAACTCTTAGAGAATCCTACAACCAATCACTAGCGGAGAAAAATTAAATCTCATTTACATATTTAACAAATTTACACGAAGTTCAAAGGGAGTTGTTTTTGGTGTAGTATTTTTGTCATCATTCAGTACTGTTTATGTACAAGTGTAACTTGAACACTAATGGAAGCATCAGGAGATTCAGACACGTGTTGTTTGAGTGACAAATGTTTTAACAACTTTATAAATGACTGTAGTGATAAAACCACTACAGTAAAAACTATGAATTAGTTAAAGATAAGTATAAACTATAAACCTAGTAAAACCATAACTGGGCAATTTTATTTAGCCCTGGTCCAGCAAGTGCATAGAATCACAAATAGTATATACTTAGAGAAAACATAAATTTGTATAGGAATAAGCTATTAAGTAAGGTAACATTCCAAGATTAAATTATAAGGTGAACAAAGTTTTATAATTAGTAATATTAGAATCTTTATTTATCATAGTTATAGTGCATTCATTGGCAGAAGAGGCATCTGCTCACTGCTCAGATGGATGAGCTCAAAGTAGAATTGCGCTCTCTTCTGCTCTCCACTAAGGAGGGAATATTGGAAACGGAAATTCAATGTAAGTTATACTATTTATTTTGACAAATAATTCCTTAAAATTTATCAGGGTATTTAAAAATTAAATCTTTTTACCATTTCATTTTTTCATCATTAAACTTAATTGGGTATTTGATACACCTAATGATTTTACAAATTTTAAAGTTTGAAGAACCCCAACTGTTTGTCTTTTTATAGATGATTATCAGATGGTCTTGGGGAAGAAATTGCCTTACAGAGAGTACGGCTTTAATTCCATCAGCGAATTGTTACAGGCTATGCCTGATGTTGCAAGAAAAGTCAGGTAAGGAGAAAGTTGTTTATCCCCCCTCTGTTAATCTATTTTCAATCTGATCCCTATAATTAAAAAACTGAATATAATTATTGTTAATTTGCTCAGAAAATCAAATGGTCGGACCATTCCTTTAAAAAATAAGAATAATGTTTTGAGATAAAGAAATAAATCAATCAACATCTTATGAAAACTACTACAGGTCTTCTTTGATAATAATTTTGACTGCATGAATTAGAAAATTTGGAACAAATTATTGTTTTTTTTTTTCATGAATGAGTTATTCTTTAACATGCTGTTTCTATATTCCATGAATTAGGACACCAGATGGTCATATCAGATATCTTGCAATAAGTGACGACAGCACTAAGCACATTGAGAAGCTTGTTAGGAACCAAAAATCAGCAAAGAAAAAAAAGCCCTTTCATCAAGGAAAGGGTGGAAAGAGGAGAGGAGGGTTTCAGAACCGAAGGGGCGGTGGACCTGGCAGAGGACGGGTAAGTCACTTGTCAGTAAATTATCCAAATATTTACTTAAAAAATTACTTATTACTAGATTCCCGCGGCGTAGCATGCACTGCAGAGTTTGCTCATAAATAGTGCAAAGAAATTATTGAGGGGAGGGAGGGAGAATAGACAAAAAGTACATCACAAAGAAATCAGAACAACTCAAATGAACAGCCGTGCTGCGAAGTCATGGGGGCCATCCATATATTACGTACACAAGCAGGTGGGAGTTTTTTTTTTAAAAATGGCATTTTGCGTATGGATGCGCACGGGGGGGGGAAGGCCCCTCTGAATGCGTACGTCAGCATAAAAAATTTAACTTGCATAATACTAAGCCTAGTAACGTAATCGGCTCAGACTGCAAACAGCATGCTTCACTGTCTGAGTCAAGACTGATATGCAATAATGTTTTCTAATTTAATGCAAAGGAAATTCTGAACTTTTAATTGTTTAAAAGTAATTAATATTTGACCAAATGTTCTCACATTGCTAAAATGTATTCATCTTTACATGAGTAGAAGTTTTTCTCTCGCCTATTGTTGTCTCAGCCGTTATATAAACATAACAGGATGGCGATTTCACTGCTTATATTGTTATATTTTATAACCTTATTGGCCGTCCATGAATGACGTCACACGATTTTAACCCTACCCCTTTCCCCTCGTCACAAAACTTAGACCCTGAACTCCAATATGATGTCACAAAGCTTTAATTGACAGCCCCCCCCCCTCAAAGCTTATTGAAAGTTACACGTTTCAAGTTACATTTTTGTCATTGAAATATGTGTTTAGCCTAAGTCTGCACTCTAATATCATAATGCCTGTGAAGCCATTGAAAATGTAACTAAATAAATTGTAAGCAATCTAGAGGAACTTTTATTTAAAGTAGCACATTTTGATGTGATTTTATTTCTTAATCACCACCCCTCCCCCTTTAATTACATCATCACAAATGCATGACTGTTCTCCGTCCCCACCCCCAGGCGCGCAACGTCATGTATGGACAGCCCCTTCATGCAGTGTTGAAAACAATAAAATTTGAATTTTCTATTGTATTTCTTCAATAATTTCATCATGAAAAACATGATGTTACATAAACCTTCAAAGGGGCAGTCCATAAATGACGTCAGCGATTTTTGCCGATTTTTACCCCCAACCCAGCTTGTCTAAACTTTGTCCCAAAAACTTAGACCAATATGACGTTTCCCCCCCCCCCTCTAACAAAAACCCTTATTTTCTTATTGAAATTTGCGTGTTGCAAATTACTTTATATCATTTAAATATGTATTTAGTAAGGCTGCTCTAATATCGTTAACAAGGGGGAATCCATCGAAGACATCATAATATAAATTGAAGCAATCAAATATTTAAGGGGTACTTTTATTTAAAGTTGCGCATTTTTCATGTGACGTCATATTTTTTAAACACCTCTTCACACATCGTCACAAATGCTTGACCCCCACCCCCTTGAGCGTGTGACGTCATTTTTGGACTGTCCCCAAGAGTAAAACCAACATATTTTGACTCTGGCTGAAAAGTAATTTTTCAACAGGTGGGGGGAGGAGTGGCGGTAGCCAATTTGGTATGTACGCACTGGGGGAGCAGGGTCCTGAAAATGTACGGAGTGCAACAGGGGGGAGGGGGGTACGAAAAATACGACTTTTTGCATACATAATATATGGGTATTGATGGCGCATGTTCGAAAAGAGCGTGGGAAATGAACGGGCACAAACATTTTAAAAAATTAAAAGAGTAATGTCTTAGCTGGGGATTGAACCTGCGACCTTCTGCTTCTTAGGCGAATGTACTAACCATTACACTACGAAATACATTGGAAAATTTTATTTGAGTCATTATTTAACATTAAATCCATATCGTAGTATAACATGCAGTCAATTATGGCAATAATTTCAAATATTATATAATTGATTATGACTAAGCTTGTTAACCGGTTAACCGGTCCTCAGACCAGGACCGGTCATCTTTATTCAGGACCGTGTAACCCAAAAGAAAACAACAACAACAACAACAAAAAAAAAAATCACCTAGCGATAACGTAGTGAAAAAAAACAACACAAGCGGTAACGCGCCTCGCGCCTCCCCCTCTCGCTTTGTCGCGGTGAGTAAAAGCGATACCAAGATCCAGCTGGTTAGTTGTCGAGCCACTGTGACTGTACGAGAGCTAACACATTGTGCGTTTGATGTCAACAACGGTCAAGGCCGAGGCTGTTTCTATTTATATTAATTATAGTCTGTTTCTTATAAAGACAAAGAAAGCTATAAAAGCATATGACCCCGTGACCTATCCGCATTTTCTGATCACCGGTTTATAGTCTGTTTCAGTTCAGGCATTCAAAAACTTATCGGCGCACGCCGCTTAGTAAAGTACATGTACCTATATTACGAGAGGTATTTGAAAGACGTAGCAAAGATACCGTGCGATTAATCGGCCCACAAATTCGAGTTCGGTCTTTTAGTGACAGTTTTCCTGCTAGTCAAAGGCATTTGATTACCACATTAATAGTAGTAATAGTACACCGAGTGTAACTCAAACCCTATTTAAACAGAAAAAAACGGGGAGGGGGAACGTGTGCGTCGCAAAATTCAATTATTCTGGCGGGTTGACTATAGAAAAATAATGTTTTTTTAAATAAATTCCATTCTATCATAGTTTACTCCGTAGCTTTATAATTTTATTATATTATTAATTTTAATACGCAAGTTGATCGGCATCACACACAAGAGAGGTAAACATGACGTCACAACGGACGGGCGAGGCGTTGGTTCTTGAAACTAATGAAAAAACCTTGCTAACTTTAACGAACGATTGAACTTGTCCTCTTATTTAGACCGGTGAACTGCGAGTACCCAAAATAAAATATAAAAAAGACTATTAACCATCACTGTTTAGTTAATTTTTTGGATTAAAAAAAATGCTTTGAATTGAGGGCAATGTGGAAAGAGCTGAACGCAAGCGGGGAAAAAGCGGGGTTTGATGCCATGAGACGATGCCAGGCGACAACATTCTCTTGTTAGTTCTCAAATGGGTCTCAAAACATTAGGGATATAAGGACGAGCGGTTAACCGGTTAACTGGTCTTTTTTTGAACGGTTAGTCGGTCCTCAAAAACGAGCGGTCTTAACAACCTTAATTATGAAATCACATAAGTTTTCATTTTGCTATAATCCTATCCTGGTAATCGTCATTCACCCACAACTAAGACCACTTGTCTTTTTCTGCAGGCAACATCAGGACATGTGCCTAATTATCCTCGTGTCATCAATTATAAGATTAGCGTTGGTCCTGACCAGAGAAAAATAACAGCTGAACCTGTGCCAACTAGTGCTGAATGTGACCTAAGAGAGCTGATACAACGCAGGCAAGGATCTAAGCCAGAAAGGAGTACACGAATTGTGAGTATATGTTTGTAATTTTGGGACAGTCTTGCCTGTTTGCTTGCATATACACTCTCCACACTGTTTGTGAATATTTTTCTGGTTTTTATCTTATCTAACTGGTAGATCAGAGCATATTGTACTGACATTTGTTTTACCTGTGATATTCTGCAGGGCTGAGTTTTAGGACCAATCCATGTACATTATCCAGCTTTTCAGAATGATTGAAAATCATGTTATGCCTTGCTAATTGTCAGTGGATGACACAGAGTCTCCACCTTGATCCTTTGAGTTGTGCTGGTGCTGTCCAGCATGTCAAACTCTGTTTAGTGAAGTCATGGAGGTCAATTATTGACTGAAAAAATAAAATGATAAAAAGACAGACGCAGTTTTCTGGTTCAGATAACAATATGTGGAAGGTTACCATTACATGGATAAAAGTTGATACTTCTGATACTCGGTGAGAAGCACTGTTAAAAGTCCCTAGTTTCTACCCTGACAGTAAACTCACAATGATTATAGTTTTGTGGTCAGACAGGGATTGTTTGTATCATCTCCATGCCCTGGGTCAACATCAAAGACCATATCAGTCTCATTAAAACAACCAAAGCTGGATTACTGTGACATTGGTCTCAGCATAAAGTTCTCTTTAAAACAACCAAGGCTGGATTACTGTAATATTAGTCTCAGCATAAAATTCTCTTTAAAACAACCAAGGCTGGATTACTGTAATATTAGTCTCAGCATAAAATTCTCTTTAAAACAACCAAGGCTGGATTACTTTAACATTTTCTCAGGGAATCGCCTCAAAACTAGCTGCAGTGTCTCCAGATGGAACAAACTACTGCAGCACACATAGTATTTTTGTTGAGGAAATCAGACCACATAACACCAGCACTCTTGGACCTTTACTGGCTTCCAATTCAAGCCAATAAATCACCAAAATCCTGTCTCTTATCTGTATAGTTGGATCTGCAGAGGATTAGTTGAAATAAAAATGACTTTAAAACATGTTGCTTTATAGGGGCTGTGCTCCCCCTGAAAGTGCAGCAAAATATAAACAAGTCTTTATAGATTTCTATTATTTCTGGAAATCATCAGGAAATATACCAAATCCTGGACAACTATTAACTTTGCGTATCTTGAAGTCTTATTATTAGCCCAGCTGGGCTAATAATCATAAACCAATAATTTTTTTCAAAGTCTTTTAGTCGACACACCAATTTTCAATTGACAGATTGATGATTTGGAAAACTCTTGAAATTTGATATTAGGTTTGGTGCAGGAACACTGTATATAGTATATGTATAAATACTGTATAATGATCATTTACTATGCAGAGACTGTTCCTTTCTTCTGTGTGTATCCTATACATCACTCAGACCTTTGAGAGAAATGTTTTGTATGGGATGTGGCATTATTGTTATAATGCACTAAAAAATTAATAGCAGAATTGTAAGTGTTTTTAAACATTAAATTTAAGTTATAAATATACAATTTAAAAAAAAATTCTTTGCTTACAATTACACATCACCAAACTTTGAACGGACCAAAGAGGCGTTATAATGGACTTTAAAAGCAATAACTAGTAAATTGAGAAAAAAAAACTTAATACTTTTTTTTCTTCCAGGACCTCAGGTTTATTTTTTCTATGGTTAGTAAAGTCCTCAAACAAAATGAAAATTTAGCAGTTAAGGTAACCAGTTAAAATTTGCACCAGGCAATATTTCCTTGGGTTTCTTTTTAAATGTTAAAAATATTGAATTTAATTTGAAAAAAAAATCAATATTTTTTAAAAAATTCACTTTGTTAATATATTTAAAAAGAAATTTTTGTTTAACATACTAATTTATTTGAAAGATTGTTTGAACTTTTATCAGTTATTTATAATACCAATTTAAACGAGGAGGTAATACATTATTTACCCCTTTTTATTGCTTTCTTTCCCTACATTAATTAAAATTCATTCATTCCAAAAGAAAAATGTAAATCAAGTGGTCTAGCACAGTGCTTCTCAAAGTGGTGGTCCACAGACCTCCATTAATACGAACTAGGGCTGAACTGATATCCGATTCTGCTATTTGGTATCAGCCGATTTTCATATGCTCAGCAATCGGTCACGTTAGTGATACCCATACCGAGAATTATGTAATAATTCCAATAGCAATCATGTATGCAGCATCTCATATCTAAGTCTAAACGTTTTGTTTTGTATTGGATACAAAAATGTACAGTGTGCAGACTTGTTGTTATTTGCAACCTAATCCTTCAATCTAAATTTGACTCTATTACTATTTCTTTGTACTCATTGTTTCATTCATAAAAAGTAGCAGTGTGCAAAACACATTTAACTACTGGTTAGAATTAATTATGAGTCAAAGTTGATTTCAAAATTTTCGCTTTGTTATGAGTCATATTTAGGTCATGATGGGTGACTGTAAACACATCGGAAACTTCAATTAAAAATAAATTTTACTGTTTATTCAAAGTTAAATGAGTTATTATAATAATAGTAATGTATTTTAAAAACAAAATAAAGAAATTCTTTTAGGTTAATAACAGGATAATGCTTCTTTAAGTACTCGCTATCGACAAAACGTGGAAAAAAAAATCATACTCTGTACAACCTAATGCTAACCTTATAACTAATAGCAATAAAAAAGATAAGTTAAAAGCCAAAAGAGTTCTTTGAAAGGATCGTGCTGATTTTTAAAAAAAACGGTCAGAAAATAATCTTTGTTTGATTTTTCACATATAAAAACATTGTATTGTGAGCTTCATTTAAAGTGGCACTACGTATCAAAAGAGGTTAGGGGAAACTGCAGCAAAGAAAGTGGCTGAAGGTTTAAATATCAAATAACACAATAGCTCGACACATTGACAATATGGCTTGTTTTATTGAAGCGCAGAAGAGGCTTCAAGGCAGCAAACATTGACATCTCAAACAGGGAGGACCTGGCAGCTGATCGATCTACATGGGGGTACAACGAGAAGGAAGGGTCATTATGAGCCAAGGAGCAAAACAGGGCGGCACCATCTGAAAAATTAGCAAAGTTGAAGGCCAGGAAACACTATTCAACCATATTCTTGTGTAGAACATGCTAAAGAGACTTCACTCGAGGATTGATATAATTAGACAAACTAAGAGCTTCATTAAAAAATAATATAACTGGTTCTAAAATATTCGACCATTTTTTAAAGTAGAAAATACATGGAAAATACATTGACTTAATTGACTGATAACTTGATATCTGTGCCAATGACATGCAAGGAAGGATGGCTTCATGTTAACAATGGCAGACAAGATTAATGGGCAGAAAGGAAAACTAGAAGCATGGCAGAGTTGAGTATCAGCTGATTGTTTCTAAATTTTACAAGTAGGCAACATCTATCTATAGTGCAGATGAAGAGCTTAATGTTCCATAACTACAAAAGTCATGATTGAGCATGTGACAAAATTAATCCACTGTTTCAAATTCTACTTTCTAACAGAAGATGACCAATGGAAAGGTATTGGATGGATGCACAATTCATTTATAGCATTAAAGGTTGATTTGTCATTAAGTTTGGAAGATGAATTATTGCTGGAGTTAGCTGAGGATGAAAGATATAAAATGAATGTCTGAACTCTAAGCTCGTTTGCATCCTTTTGGGTTCTAGTCAGTGAATAATATCCAGAATTTTCCCTAATTGATCTCAAGACTCTTCTTTCTTTTCATTCATTTTACCTAAGTGAGACTGGTTTTTCAAAAAGGAACATTATTAAGACAAAGTACAGGAACAGTATTACCAGTAGCATTGTCCTCAATTGAGCCATGACTTAATAAATTTGTGAAAATAAGCAGGCTCATATTAGTTTCTAAAACAATGAACATAAGCTTAAACATGTATTAATTTTAGTTACTGCAGAGGGGTCACTGGGGTTGGTGTCTACCAGTGCATTCCTTATGGTTTCACTCCCTCATGACTTACCCCTTTGACCTTCTTTGAGTCTCCCAGTGCCCAAATAACGGGAACATACAGAATTTTACATTTTAGTGTCACCCTTTGTGATTGTGTCATCAGGTGAGGTCAGAACCCCTAGTGATGTCACTAAGTTACTGTATTATTTAAAAAAAAAAAGACTATTTATATTATATTTTATGCTCTTGTTTAATAAAACATAGACCTATGTCAGAATACAAATTTAAAAAATACTATCAACTTAAGAACATTTGGAAAAATAATCAATTTCTGCAATTGCCTTCAAACATCATAACATTTTACTATGAAATGAAGATGATATTAAATGAACAATAAAGAATCGAGGCTTAAGATGATTATTTTCAAAAATGTTTGATGACATTTAGCATAAAACAAGTCTAATTCATGTCAAATGTTGTAGAGCTGTTAGCTCTTTTCACTGCCACGTCAGTACAGTGGAAATAGTGCACCAGTCTCTGGTGCAATGGGAAATATTATTTATGGCCCGTCATACTAAAAATTTTGAGAAGCACTGGTCTAGCAGAGATAATTAATCATTACTAGGGCTGTTATCGATTAATTTTAATTTAATCGTTAACTTTTGTAAAATTATTGAATAATTAATCGATAATTTTGATTAAAGCTGGAAATACGATGTATTATGCCATTAAACTAAAAATTTCATAAAATGTCTTTAACTTAAGTTTTTTACTATATAAAATATAATATTTTTAGGAGATATATTTAAATATAAGTAGTTCAATTTATGTCAATTAATTTAAATTTTGTTATTATTAATTAATTAAAAACAATGTTTATTTTGTAAAAGATAATTTTCCTTATAAAAACTGCTTATTTTAAAGTTGTCACTTTCAGAATCTTTTTTTTTTCATATTTGAGAAGTTTGTACGTAATGAAAACTATGAGATTTTTATTAATAATTAATTATTTTTTAAATAAATCGATATTTAAAAAAACAGATACTTCCGTCAATCTTGATTGATATTTTATAGATTAAAAAAGTTTTAATCGATAAAATTTTTTACTGATTAATCGAGAAATTAATCGATAATTTCCGCAGCCCTAATCATTACACATGATGTCTTATTAGTAATAATAAATACTAACTAGTTTGTATTCCTTTCCTTTGAAAAATATTTTATATATATACTATGCAAGCAAGGCCTTTGTTTTTGGCCTATGCCTCAGATGATAATGATGATGCATGATATTCCAGTCATGGCTACAGCATGACTTATAAGTAGGGCTGTTATTGATTAATTTAAATTTAATCGTTAACTTTTGAAAAATTACCGAATAATTAATCGATAATTTTATTAAAGCTAAAAATAAGATGTATGACGTCATCAAACTAAAAATTTCAAGGGAAGTAACAAAAACAGACAATTGACATTTTTTATTTAAATATAAGTAGTTCAACATAATGTCAACGAATTTAAATTTTGTTATTTTTAATTAAGTAAAAACAATGTTTAATTTTGTATATCATTTTCCTTATAAAAACAGCTTATTTTAAAGTTTACACTTTAAAAAAAAAATTCAATAGAAAAGTTTGTACGTAAATAAAGCAAGTTATTGTTGATTATTAATAATTAATTATTTATTTATAAATAGTAAGAGATGCTTAGAACATTTCCTTAAAATTTAATTGCTATTTTATCGATTAAAATAATTTTAATCGATAAAATGTTTTACCGATTAATTGAGAAATTAATCGGTAATTTCCGCATCCCTACTTATAAGTGATACTTAGTTTTGCTTACTATTTAAAAAATACCCCTATGCATCTATTTATAGTTGAATCTTGAATGTGACGATAAGTCCATATGTTCCTATTCATCAAAACTCATACCACATATTATACACATTCAACTCCTGTGAACTGTAAATTTAATTATGAACCATTAAATAATTTAAGTTAAAATTTTGTGCTTAATGAAAAATTTATAGCATTGGCAAAAATCTAAAACTAAAATAAAAGCTAGTCAATTTAAAAAAAAATTCAAGTTATATGAATTGTTTCCTTAAGGCCAACAAAGAGATTCATTCATTTATTAGCTTTCACCAGTAGGCTCTAACTTGTGAGTGAAGTCCTTGGAAGGCTGGATTTTGCTGCAAGGCTTAATATTTGAATGATTTCACTCTGTAAAATCTTTTTGGAAAGTTTAAGCCATTTTCTACCAGTTGTCAATCTTAGTTGGGCATTTATTTACTTGTGGTAATGCTCTACTGTTTTGTTTTTGACTGTCAAGGCATCAGTCTCATGGGTCAGCAGTTGACAGGTTCTTTCTTATAAGTTATAGATGAGCTGTTGTCAGAGCATCTCGAGCCATTTCTGAAATGTTTCTGGGATATAACCATGCATTCTTTTGAAACTAGTAAACTATGGGTGCCCAATCTGTGGATCAAAACCCACAAGGGGTCCCATTCTTTTGAAACTAGTACACCACGGTTCCCAATCTATGGGTCACGATCCCTAACGACTTTGTCCTTCAACTCTGCATTCAAGCCAGATGACAATGTTTCAGGCTAGGAATAAAAATTGGTACCGTTAAAAACAAATATCAGTAACAAGAGAAAAGCTCCCTTGAAATGTAAGTATTGACTAACAAATAAGAATGACAGCCTAGTGACAATCATTGTATAGTAAGCTCATTTGTTGAGCTTGGGTTGGGTGGCGCGAGGTTGTAGTATGTCGAAGTAGGAAAAATTCAACCCTCCTTTGTGAGGGCAACTTTCGCGGAATGCACTGTTCCTGGCCCCAGGTGACCTCCTCCTTGGGATCCACGGCTATTTCTTCTTTTGGGAGGGGGGGGAATAGACAAAATTACTGGGAGAATTTCCCTGGAAGGCCTATTATGAGCCTTATGCTCAGGGCTGCTGACACCATTCCACGTGTAGGATTGCTGTTTTGTAGAAAATTTATAAGGTTTAATTTTGCTTGCCTATTAATCTTGTTTTGTTGATTATTTTTTCCTGTATGCATTTAATTCTTTGTCAAAAAATGAATAAATAAATTTCATGTTTATAGAAATAAAATCAATTAATATTATAATTTATTTAGCTATTTCACTTATTAACTTTTGATCTAATTTAGCATAAGTTCCTGCCAAAGTTGTAGTGTCTATTCAAGAAAACAATTTTCTCTTCATTTAGCTTATTGAGTGCTTAGTGGTTCATCATATATGTATATAAACATTGACTTTTAAAAATCTTACCATTTTTAAAATGGTTTTAATTGAACATCTTGTAATATTTAAATGGAGTATATCTTAGTTTTTAAAAAAAATATCTGTAGTTATTGTGATTCAATGTGTATCAATCACCTGTATCTCATATATGACCTGCTTCTCTATATTTAAAATAACTAGTACATCTATTTAACACGTTACTTCCAGACTAATGAAAATAAGATAGAATTTCAAAGAAATCTGCCACCTAGATTCAGGAGGAGGATGGCGACAGAAGATTCAAGGCAACAAGGTGGGTTACATTGTGTACTGCCTGTTGCTATCAGATGCCAATAATGCAAAACATGCATGAGTTTAGAAAGTAAACATGAATGATAAACAATGCTTTTTTAATGATAGATAATATAAACGAGCTGGTAGCTGAGTGTCAAACCCTGTAACATCAATGACACACAGGAGTGCTGTGTAATTAGGAAGATCATTACTTAGAACTGGTGTTTAATGATACCATAAAAACAATTTCTAACTATCACATAGTCAGTTTAATGAATCTTCAGCTTCTTTCAGCTTTTCACTTTCTAAAAAATGTGTAATTTTATCAAATATTAACACAGATTGCTAAGCTGGATGTAATATCCTGAAATGAGTTTGTGAAATATGATTGAATGCAAATGTAGGGGGTGATTTCTCCAAAGGCAAAAGGTGGGAGACTCGGATTATATTAAACCAAAATTACACTTAAAAGCTGTGCAGTAATTTAGTCCACTGGCAATGTTTGCAGAAAATCATTGATTCAAATAGAGACAAGAAGCAGCTCAATTAGTTAATGCTCACCACATGAAAGGGTTAATACTAGAGCTGTTAATTATTAATTAAAATTTAATTGTTAACTTTTGAAAAATTAACGATTAATTAATCGTTCATTTTGATTAATGGCAAAATTTGAAATTAATGGTGTCATAAGTTACATTATTAAAAATACTAGTAAAAAATCAAAATAACACTGTAATGTCTCCTTTATATGTAATCTTTTTACAAACCATGCAAACAGACATGTGTAGTGACATTATTTGGTTCAAGGGATGATCAGGTCTTATGACTTATGCTGAAGCTTCTGATACTGTAGTGGATGTTTGGTTTGCAGTTGGTATGTAAGCAAAGTGTTAGAACCATGGTAGCAATGTTCCCTTCAGGCTGTACAGATATTTTACCAATGCCATGCAGGAGTTTAGAATCACCGTGCAGCAAATTTTATAAAATATTGCCCACAATTTAAAAAAAACTTGGCACACGAACTAACGAAGCTTAGACTTAGAAGGAACGTTGCATGGTAGGCAAACGATTTCTCTAAATGGCACAATAACCCTTACTACTTGTTATCATTATGATAATTCGTGTCTGTCTATAGCTCAAAATCAAAATGTTTTTGTAATAGTCTGGGAATTAATTTATATTTATCGGCCGAAATATTTTACTTTTTTACCTCCAGTACATTTATAATTGTTGGGTCGATTAATTGTTAGAAATGTTAATGATAAATCGAGAAATTAATAGTTAATTTCCGCAGCCCTAGTTAATACTCACCTCATGAAAGGGTCAATGCTAGTTAACAGCCGGATATGACTTTTTATGATTTGCCGGATACAGATAGTTTGACCCTAATATTTGCCAGATCCAGATATCTCCAAATAAGTGTTCGAGCTAAGAGGATGTACTTTACTGCTTTATAGCTAGTATTTAAACTATTTATTAAAAAATTTATTATCCAACAAATGGAGAGGATCTGCTATCTATAATGACAATTTGTGACACTGTTAATGTCAACGATCAACATTTTACAATGAATTGAATGAACAAACTTGAACCCAACGAACAGTGTTGTACTGAGAGTGTAGTGTAGTGAACAAGAAGTCATTATCTAGAGCCATAATAATTTATTTTTTAAAAAATTTAAACAATTTAAGTTTAATGTGCTGTTAGGTAACTTAGTTTGTTATGTAGAAAAGTAATATCTGTACTTGTAACTTTTTAACTTAATATTTTTTTCTCGTATTGAATCGATTATTTTACTATATTTTGCATGGATTTGAATGATTTAATGATTAACGCTTGTTAATTTGTTTATTTTGTTCTTTATTAATAATTTAATGTATAACTTAATTTATTACTTAACTTATTTTGTATAATTATAATATTCACAATAGAGTTTTAAAATTATAAGACTGAATAAGATATAACGCTTGAGACAAGCAACATTTTTATTTTTAAGTTCGCATTCACAATTTTGCAACTGTCATTTAAATTACAACGGAAAAAACAACAAAGAATATAAAATTTGTACAATATTAAAACTAATATCATATAAGTAAAATGTTTCAACGTAAATGCTAAATTGAAAGTATTGAATGATTGACTACTGTCATCATATGAGTCAATGACAAAGAAGGGAAAGCCAACACTTAGCCTGTCCCAGTTTTCAAAGCCCCTATAAAGGTTATAGTATAAACTAATCATTACAAATTAAAGTTAACATTATTCTTTTTTAACATAAAATTATTTTTAACATAAAATTAATATATCAGCTATAACAATGAAAATAATTACATGTCATGGGTAAATAGAATAGTTGCTAGTTAGTAGTTACTAGTAAGTTGTAACGTGGTACCCAGCAGTTCTTGTTAACTCTATGTTTGTAGTTGGTTTCTTCAATTTTAAAGTTTTGAAAACATTAAGTGTTTGTCATAAATTCTTTTTCAAGAGCAATAACATCCCAAGTTTGTCCGGCGACAAGCGAGAACGCTTATTGTCATTAATCTGCCCCACTGATCTGAATGCTCTCTCACTATCCATCTTGTTAAATGTACTGATTTCTGGTTATTGTTTTATACTTTTTATATATTTGTTTATAAACTTATTAACATTAATTTAATTTGATTAAAAAAATTCTTTACTACATTGATATCTGGATACCATCTGCCTTAAGTATTTGCAGAATCCGGAGCGTGGCAAAATACCTATATCTGGGCTGGATATCTGGCTGTCCCCTAGTTAATGCCCACCACATGAAAGGGTTAACACTCAAACATGAAAAGTGTAATACTCATCACATGAAAAGGTTACTGCTCACCACAAGAAAGTTTGATAATTTGATTAAGTTTTACCCCACTTATTGAAGTCAGATGACTTCTGAGGCACTTCTGGCTTATGAGCACTGGTTAGAAACAAATAATGACTGTGAGGAGCAGGTGTGCCTATATAGTGATTCAGTCAATAAAAATTCTATAAAGAAACTGAGAGACTCATGTGAAATGCACAAAGTGTTTTCTGTAAAGTTTTGGAGAATGTGCCAATCATGCAGCTCTTACAAAGACAAACTCTAATCACAATAGAGACCTAAAGCAAGTAACAAAAAGTACCAGTAAACTGCCCCCCTAGTGCCTTTGTGAAACTTGGCACTGTTCTGATTTCAGATGTTTAAGATATACGCATGGATATGTTCCTAAAATTAGTTTGAAGTCTGTATTTGCACATTGTCTGTCCATTTTTGAGGCATTATTTCTGACATGTCTACCAACAACTTCATCAATCACATCTGTCGCTCTGCCAACACCGCCATCCGTCAGATTAGCTCAATCCGCCAATACTTGACAACTGATGCAACAAAAACTCTTGTCTGTGCTCTTGTTCTAGCTGGTATTGATTTTTGCAATTCTCTTCTGTCAGATGCGCCTAAAAAATGCATTGATAAAATACAAAAACATTCAGCTGCCAGACTAGTTCTTGCGTCAAAAAAACATGACCATGTTACTTTGCTACTTTACTCGTTTCATGGCTACCTATACAAGCCTGAATTGATTACAACTGGCCGTTTTTTGTCATAACTTCTTTTCCAACTCATGCCATTCCTATCTTACTGAAATTTCGTCGGTCTACTCATCCACTCGTCAGCTGCGCTATTCTACAGAAAAAAGCATTTTATTCCTTAGACACGCACTAAAAAATTTGCTGAAACGTCATTCTCTTTTTGTGCAGCCAAACAAGCGAATTCTCAACCATTACACATCCGTAGAATACCTCTTTTCAAAATTAATGAAACAATATTTCTTCTAATGATTGTCTTAGCTGTTTGTAACTGTGGTTGTTATGGTATGAATGCTAATTTATTATTTACTTATATGCATGTCATTACCTTCATGTAAAGCGCTGTCAGCCCAGTTCATTACTGGGATACAGTGCTATATAAATTATTAATTTATCATTTATTATTATTATGTTGAATCAACAGTGAATATCTGAGATATTAGCCTTAAGTAATTGTGCAATTGTCTTAAATTATTTATTTAGTATTTAAGTTGGGTTTGTGGAAAAAATAAAATGTGGGTCGATGCAGACTTTTGGCAAGATAATTTGATGTATCATGTTCGAGAAGCCATTTGGAGAACTAGCAGTTCTCTTGGAAATTGAAAACATTAATCTAGAAATTGGCTGAAATAGTTAAATTAGACTAGATTATGAGGATTAAATTATTTCAGAATTTTTGTGTACCTATCAGTTTTGAGAATTGGTACACAAAACAATTTCATTTAAAAACTCTCAGCATTGTCATTTAGATAAATGCAAAGAAAAGAAATACATATAGAATGTAAACTTGTCTAAGAATTATTATGCTGTACCTGAATGTAATTTATTTAACTTTACATTTTTAATTTCATAAAAGTAAAAAAAAAATTGCACACCATTTTTTTAATGCTTATACAGACCAAAATAGCACTGGTGTTATTCTTGATCTAGAGATGTCATTCAACTAAGGGGAGATAATAGAAAAGGGGAAGTGAATAATTATGGAGTATGTATTGTAACTGACTTGTTGGAGGTATTTGTTTTAAATAATCTGTTCATTCCATATTAATAAATAAAGAAGAATATCTAATATTTGTGGTAATAAGTTGCTGAGTAATTATTAGTCAGTGTTGAGTATTGAGCTGTTGAATAATCAAGTATAAATTTCTTATGTCTTAACTCTCACTAACACTTAACTTGACTTAACAGTGACAGAGGCTTGTGTCAGTGTAAGTAATATAAACTGGTAGACAACTTTCCATCACAGTATGCTAATTGGATGACATAACTTTGCAGACACTAAGTGACTGCCTTACAGCATTGCACACAACTGTATTAAAGGGATTGTGAATATAGTACATTTTTTCTTAAACTTCTAGGTCTACCAAGTCCTAATAGACAGCCCGAGCAGTATTATGCAGAAAAAGGTAATTGATTTCTAATATATTTATTTGATAAAATATTTCACCTGCAAGAAATAAGGCACCAAATTAGTATTTGGGTTATTATCTCTTTTGATTGGCTGATGAAAATTGTGTGCAAAAATTATATTTTTTATATGGTAGAAATGACAAATATTTGTTTTCTTTGTTATGGAAATAAATATGTTTAAAAAAATTATTAATTTCATATTTTCCTATCCAAAATTAAGAAATGATGTCATATTTGTGTATGTATTACTTTTCAGCTCTCCATTTTTTTGACCGTCCCAACTGGCAACCACCAGAACATGGTAAGGAGTACCTAGAAGCTTATTTAGATTATTTTGCCAGGAAAGGGGAAGTTGCACCTGCTATAGAGTCAATTGAAGGGAAATTTCAAAAAGAGAGAGGCTTTTATGGCCAGATTCATCACAATGATCAGCTTTACTACCCTTTAGGTAACCAATTTTTTACTTTGTCCGTATTTAATTTTTAACCTAATTTCCAGCTCACTGAATTTTTCATTCACAATAAAAAATCAATTTCATTAAGTTAGCCTGTTCTGTTTAAAAAAAAAAATCTTATATCTTATATTTTCCTCAACTGTGACACAAATATTAAACAACAAAATTAAGAAAGATGAGGCTCTTACCTTTATAGTTAAGTCTTATTTGAGACCATTATTACAAATGCATAGCCCAAATTCATGAGATTTATTTCTTCCTCAGAAATTCAGAGAACTATTGCAGAAGCTAGATACAATGTTGCAAGAGCTTTCTGTGTGACCAACAAGATACCACGTACTGCCTTGATTAAAAACATTATCATAACTTTTAAAATGATTCCATTAGACCTCAATGTTTATTTTTAAACCAAAGACATTTAATTTTAAAAGCGCACAGTGGGTATTTGCTAATATTAATCAATTTAATAAAAAAATATTTAAGAGAAAAGAGTTGTGTACTGTGCACTGTGAAAAAAATTATTTTAAATTTTTCAGTTTTGCCCACCCCAACTGATCAAAATAGACAGACATTGATGAATCGCATGAACCCAGTGACTTATAATCCAGGAAGAAATTACTATCTAGAAAACCAAGGACAATACCAGGACACACCCCCACGACGGGTTGTTTTATCAGACAGGCACCTTTTACCTTCTGATAACCCCCAGGCTGAGACCAGGAAATGGTCCCCTGTCCAGTCTGATGCTGTTGCTAGCCCACAGCGACAGTCTGCATCACACACACCCACATCATCCCCGCCCTCTGATCCAGAGTATTCACCACACTCTACAGCAGCCAAGTTGACAGACAAAAAGCAACAGCATGCCATGGGTGACCAAAACCAGGCATCACATACTAATGAAATGCAAATTGTGAAAAATATTCAAGAAGTGAGAAATTATTTTTTTCAATGTATTTTTTTATGCAGTTGTTTTCTATGAATTATATTGGTTTTGTAATACAATGAAAGTAATTTTTGTGTCTGTAGTTTCTCTCAATGATACAAAGAGAATTGGATCTCTCTAATTTATAATTTTTTTTATAGACTTTGAAATTAATCAATGTAATAGCTAGTTAATTGCTAAAAATAATAGCACTATTATTTAGTTCAATTTAATATAAAAAAAAAGGCTAAGTTCATAATAAGGTTAAAAAAAAATCTGTAGTTTGCAAAAATAATTTGTCTTGAATTTCAGCTTCTTACAGGCACAGGCAGGGGCATATTTGTTAAAGGTTTATCTCAAGTGTATGAGAATAATTACGGCACTCCCTTAGATGTCCCTGACATAATGTCGTTCTTAAAGAAATGGCCAGAGTTTTTTTGCTTCGACCAGCTGTAAGTAAACCAAAGAAATAGTTGTGTGACTATTAATAACAATGTGTTTGAAAATTTCAAACAAAAAAAATTGGTACCTTTGTAAGTCATTTTTTGGGTCATCTTGATCATTTACCAATATTCTACAAAAATTTAGGGCTCAACCACTAGAGGCAGTTAAACATCAAATTGGTTTTCTCTCATTTTTTAGATTTTTATGATGGCTTTTGATAAATTTAAATAATGAATACTTCAACATTGCAATTTTATTAAAGAGTTATTTTTCATTAAAATTACTTTAATATTTGAGTTTAAACATTTTTTAAATATGAAAAAAAATTGAATTAAAGTAATGATTTACTGTTAATGATGTTGACTTCTGACTTTTAGCTATGCAAATCGTTTTGTGGTGTATCTTAAAGAAGAAAAGGTCTCCAAACCAGACTTTCCTGTTAGTCAGACATCTCTTCCACTGGTGCTTCAGTCCCGTTTACCAAGTGAAGGGTAAGCCTTTTTATCAGTTGGTTGTTCCCGTGGTTGCTTTATGTGGAAGAGAAAACTTAAATTTCTTTGGGAATTCCTAAAATTATTTTCATTGTTTTTATGACCTGAAAATATTCATGAAATATTCTGGCTGGTATAGAATTAAAATTTAAAAAAAATTATTTTAAAATAATAAAAATTGCTTCATTTATGAGCATTTATTTATATTACTGTAGCTGTTTTAATTTTTTAATTTTTTTCTATTAGTGCAATTCAACTTTTGATTCAATAATGCAAAATCAATTATTTTCTATGCTACTGAGAAACACGTTTTGTTGTGAGGAATAATTGTTTTGATTTTTTTTTTTGCTTCTATTTTTTGTCTGATTTAACTTTTAAAGTCCTATGAGGTTTTCTAAAAGCTTATCCCTCAGTCCCATAAGAATTTCAAGTATATATTCCAATAAATTGGGGAAAATATCTGAACAAGTGCAGAAATTGTATTTATTGTCAAACTGACTTCATCTTGTATCTTACAGAATGTTTATTTTACGTATTTCAAAAGACTACCTTGAGTTTAGTAATATTTTTAAGGCCTAATAATTTCGCAAAATCACATCTTTAATAAAAAATGGAAAAAAATAACTACCATAAAACTTTTAGAAACATGCAAAAGCACTAGTGAAAGTGAAGACTGACATTTCCGGAAGTGGACTAAAGCTTCTTTCACTAAATGAAGAGTTTCTACTTTCTAAGATTTCATTACTCTAAAGAGCGCTATAAAGGTGCGCTTTGGGCTTAAAGGCAAGGCTCACATTACTGCACTTTGGTACTTTAAAAGTTAATACAGTCAATTATATTAATTTTTACAGTTTTATTAAGACTGCTAAATCTGACATAGTAGTAATAATTTAAAAGAAAACTTCAACTATAAATTTAAAATACATTAACTGTAAGTCCCTTAGGAAGTTTAAAAAAATGTCCACCTGTAGTTTTCAAGATATTAGGTTGGCACTTCCATTCCATTCAATTATGATTGAGTCAATTTTTGGATGTGTGACATTTGCAGTTTTTAATTCCCACATGAAAGGGAAAAATACATGTAGTTTTTCTTCATCAGTTTTTCAGTTATCTCGCATATGATAGTGAAAGATAATGCATATTGGCTTTAAGTTCATCAGTTATCATTGGTGATGGGAGGAAAGAGACATAGAAACAACATAGTTGTTGATGCAAATCAAAAACTTTCAAATCTTTACATTACACATATTACATGACTTTACAAGCCACATGACATGACATGTGCGATGACATGATCCTACATGTGGAAGAAATTCAGCAATCCCGAGCCTGTGCTCTTCATGGGGCTTCCTGGAAAACCACCCCAGCTCTCTGGCCCCCTAGAGGATGTAAAAGCTGAGAAGCCCCTCCGCTTCTAGAAGCGGCCACCTGGGCATCGAGGGCACTAGGTAGAAAGCGCCTCTCATTAAGTTGACCTCCTGAAGGAGGGGTTGAATTTTCCCTACTTTGACTCGCTATTACTTCGGCACCACCCCGGCAAAAGCTTACGAGTCTCTATGGTTAGGACCGCCACAATGCAGGGGATCATCAACCTAGGATGGTGTTCCCACTGGAAGATTTCCTCAGAGCTGGTGTCCGCTGCATTCTTAGCTGTTCTTTTTGCTAATCCGCACTGGCGCTCCTGGCCCTAAACCGGCACCACTCAGTGGCGTTGCTAATAAATTTAAGGGGATGAAACGGTTGCTTCGGAGTAACCTGACCCTCAATGGGTACTTTGGTATTCATCATCAGCATTGTATCTAAATGCTTTGCCTAGGATCCGTACAATGACTGTAATCATATGTGACTAACACTTAACAATTCGGACTTTTGGCATTGCCTGCCAGGAGTTGTCAGTTTCAGGCCGCGGTCAAATCCGCGACCCTACTCGTCTGTTGAGCCACGTAGAGGCCACCCCTTTGATGTGCTATGACATCATTTGTTCTATTCTGTGTTTTTGTTAGAGACTTTTGTCCACCATTCTTCTTTCTCTACTCTACTTAATTAGTTTTCCATGCCAGGTTAGGTAAAATATGATGCAAATTTAATTACAATATTTGTTTTTATTTCTTTGTACTAAAAGGAGCAACATAAGAAAAATCATTGTCACATCTCACCAACCTTTTCTTATTTCTAACATATTCCAGTATTTCATTAGACTAGTATAACAGATAGTCTCTAAGTTGGCAGATTTCCAAATATCTTAATGCTAGTTATGATGTCCATCTTTGATGTTTCAGCTCTGAGATGGAAGTTATTTATAGCTTTGCTGTCTCTGCCGAGCAAGTTTACCTCCGCAATGCCCAAGATGAAAACACTGTGTATGAAATCGAAGAGAAACTCAACAGTTTTTGCCAGGTAAGCTTTGCTTCTTTCTCTTTTTTTCTTTTACAGCAACCCTAAGTATACCTGCCAGAAAATGATAACATTGGCAGCAACCCTAAGTCCATCCATTTTTAGTATGCTTGACAGTATCCATTTTTAGTGTGTTTTTTCCTTGCCTCTCTCAGACTTCAGTCCCCATTGATGTGAGCTCAGTAAAACCTGACTGCCTTGTGGCTGCTAGCTATGAGAGTGGTTGGTACCGGGCACAGATAAAAGATGTGGAATCTTGTGATAAAGTAAGTTGGGGGGCCTAGCATTGCTTTTCTTGGTAAGTTGTGATAAAGTCAGTTGGGGGGCCTAGCATTGCTTTTCTTGGTAAGTTGTGATTAAGTTGGGAGGAATTTCTTTTCTTGGAAAGCTGTGATAAAGTAAGTTGGGGGGCCTAGCATTGCTTTTCTTGGTAAGTTGTGATAAAGTAAGTTGGGGGGGCCTAGCATTGCTTTTCTTGGTAAATTGTGATAAAGTAAGTTGGGGGGTCTAGCATTGCTTTTTGAGCAAGTTTGACTTCATGCCTTTGTTACCATTGATGTCGCCCTTGATGATTGTTATCTTCAGATCACTGTTTACTTCTTGGACTATGGCAACAGTGAAGTAGTCAGCTCCAACGACGTGAGATCCATCCCCCTGAATGAAAGTTTATTGATAGAAACATTACCCCTGGCCATGAAATGTGCTTGCAAGAAAACAAAGGTTCTTAAACTTTAAGTCCTTTAATCAATTTTTAAATTCAAAATTGAGTTTTCAGATTTTTTATAGCTCATTATTAAAATGAGTATTAGGTTCCAGAAAAAAAAAGCTGTCCAGAACTTACTAGAAATGGCATAAAGTTTATTTTACCTAACATTCCATTAACTAGGTTTAAATGAAATAAAAATGAGTAAAAAAACATTAAAAAAAAAAAAAAAAAAAGGAAAATAATCCTCAATCTTTATGAAATAAAATTGTTATTATGTTATCTGTTACAGCTTTAACTTAAACAGTCATCGTTAAAAGAACTACTTTTTTTCCCCCGTTGTGAAATTATATCATATACAGCGTTCAATGGTATTTTCCTACATTTCCCATTACCATGACTGGGAGTTTCTGATGAGTTTATAATACAGTCGAAACAGCTTAAGTCGACGGCGTTGGGGTATGAAAAATGGCATCGACATAACCGATGATCGAGTTAAAGCGAAAACCAATATGGTGGCAAAATATTAACATGCGCTTGAAATTTCTTTATGTACGTGTTGTGCGTTAATTAGTGATGGGACGATTAATCAGAATCATATCGGGACCCTATTTCTTCACTCTTTCTTAAGGTTGTTAAGACCGTTCGTTTTTAAAGACTGTTTAAGTTTAATTATAACGCCGTTTTGCGGTGATTCCCAGATTGAGCGATACTGTGCCTTCGAAGCCACTTGCTTGGTTTTCCTTACAAGCTACACAAATAAGTAACCTACACATCCCCTCATTGTCCCCGAAACATTCTCTTCTGGACTCGGAATGGTCTATCGTGACCTATATATGACTCATGACAAAGCGAACTCTTCTCTTATATAAACGTACACAAATAAATTAGGTACTCCTTTTGAACTTTTGAACCTTCAACTTTGACATATTTTAATTAATTCTAACCAATAGTTAAATGGCTTTTGCACACGACCACTTCTTATGAATGAAACAATGAGAACAAAGCAGTAGTACAGTACAAGTAATAGTCAAAATGAGGTTGAAGGATGAATGATTGCCAATGACAACAAGTCTGCACACTGTACATTTTATTATTCCATACGATCCCCTCAGTTTACAATGGACTTAAAATTCCTTCGGTAACTTGATGGTAATAGGACTAACCAACAACAATGGTGTGGGAGATTGAGAGTGGGGGTGGGTAAACTAAGGTCTACCGTTTTTTTTCCTTTTTCTAGCTGCAGTATGATATCATACTTTTTCTCTAATGACTGATTTTCCAGTTTTCTCTTACCTCCTCCAGACATTTTTAGAATGAAAAATAAAACAACAGAATAGCTACAGGATGTTATCTTTTAGACAAGCTCAACAAGAGTGCGTGAACTGTTATTGAACGATCAATTTTATTGGTTAGCTAGCATAAACGTAATCAATCGTAAAATTTTTTATAAGACGCGCGAAAATACGGAAGTGAGATGGTGAGTGGCAACGATAAGTAACATTTTCAAAAGCTGGCGATTTAAGTTAGCAACACAGGTCTCAACGCAAGTGGGCTGTGACGTCACCAGCACACATCGCAAGCTGATACTTTTTCGTGGCCTTGATGGCCATTGCCATAGTACCAGAAGCAACACAGCGCTGAGAGCAAAACGCAAGTGGGCTGTGACGTCACCAGCAGACCCTGGTTATAAAAAAATCATAGCTAACATTTTCAAAAGCTGGCGATTGGTCATGGGAATCGAGAACACCAATGTTAAGTGGCAAATTTGACCCTTTTTTGTGCTCGTGTTATGAGGTTTCGGCGACTTAAATAAATCGAATTAAACGACGAGAAAATGCTAAGACAAAGAGAGAATTTGGCGGTTCCAATAAAAAACGTCGACATAATAGGGTGGTCGAGCTAACCGAGCTCGAGGTAAGTGGGTTCCACTGTAATTCGTATGCTAATATGCAGCTCAGCATTTATTGTAATAGGACTGCAGTGTATACAATCACCACTGATTCAGGGGGGTGGGGGGTGCTCTAGGTTTATACAAGGTCACAGAAATTTTTGTAAGTCATGGTATCATTATCTTATATGTTACAGACGCTCCTTCTGTACAGAGATTATTGCGTATCATTCATGCAGTATTAATTAGGTCATAGGATCATGCAGTTATTAGGTCATGTTATTATTCATGCAGTATTAGGTCATGTTATTATTCATGCAGTATTGGGTCATGTTATTATTCATGCAGTATTAGGTCATGTTATTATTCAAGCAGTATTAGGTCATGGTATCATTCAAGCAGTATTAGGTCATGGTATCATTCAAGCAGTATTAGGTCATGGTATCATTCAAGCAGTATTGGGTCATGGTATCATTCAAGCAGTATTAGGTCATGTTATTATTCAAGCAGTATTGGGTCATGGTATCATTCAAGCAGTATTGGGTCATGTTATTATTCAAGCAGTATTGGGTCATGTTATCATTCAAGCAGTATTAGGTCATGTTATCATTCAAGCAGTATTGGGTCATGGTATCATTCAAGCAGTATTAGGTCATGTTATCATTCAAGCAGTATTGGGTCATGGTATCATTCAAGCAGTATTGGGTCATGGTATCATTCAAGCAGTATTGGGTCATGGTATCATTCAAGCAGTATTGGGTCAAGGTATCATTCAAGCAGTATTGGGTCATGGTATCATTCAAGCAGTATTGGGTCATGGTATCATTCAAGCAGTATTGGGTCATGGTATCATGTAGTATTAGGTCAGATGACTTTAAGTAACTATGATAACTCCCCTCCCCAGCCTGGTGAGTGGTGCAAGGATGTGGTTGCGGTTCTGGACAACCTGCTACAGATCAGCCCTGTGTTTAAAGCTAAATTTGTAGCAATCAAAGGTTCGTCTCTTTTGATAGCAATAGTCAGTGACTATTTTTAAATGGCAGTAACAGGTAAAATACTATAAAGTGAAGAATGTTTGTCATTTGTACTGTCAACACCGTAACAAAAAATGTATCTATGTTTAAAATATTCATACACCTACAAATATGTTGGTAGATAGATAACTAGAGATGCAGCTCCTTCAACTGATCTGAGCTTTTATTTCATTTGGGACTTGTTCCCTTTTTCTTCTTATTTATATGCACATGTAATAAGATTAAATAAGATCCACATTTCAAAACTAGATACCTTTATCAGTCCTAATATAGACAGTGAGTGAAGCTTGATGTCAAATGTAAGCTTGTTAACGGTTAACCGGTTATTCGGTTAGCCGGTCCTCAGATCAGGATCGGTCCTCTTTATTGAGGACCGCAGGACCGTGAAACCGAAAACAACAACAACAACAAAAAAAAAACTAGCCGTAACGTAGTGAAAAAAAAAACAACACAAGCCGCAACGCGCCTCTCCCTCTCGCTTTGTCACGGTGAAAGCAATACCACGATCCAGCTGACAATCAGCCTAGGTTGGCATTCAAACTAATCAAACCTTCAGTCTCGAAGCTGTAAGCGTGCGTACATGATGCGTTATAGCCTTGCTTCACTGAAGTTCACAACTAATAGTAATAGTTACTAACAGTGCGTGTTTGATGTCAACAACGGTCAAGGCCGAGGCTGTTTCTATTTATATTTATTATAGTCTGTTTCTTATAAAGACAAAGAAAGCTATAAGAGCATATGACCCCGTGACCTATCCGCATTTTCTAATCACCAGTTTATAGTCCATTTCAGGCATTCAAAAAACATATTGGCGCACGCCGCTTAGGGAAGTACATGTACCTATATTACGAGAGGTATTTGAAAGACGTAGCAAAGATACCGGGCGATTAATCGGCCCACAAATTCGAGTTTGGTCTTTTAGTGACAGTTTTCCTGCCTATCAAAGGCATTTGTTTACCACATTAACAGTACAGCGAGTGTAGCTCAAACCCTATTGAACAGAAAAAAAAACGGGGAGGGTGAACGTGTGAACCGCAAAATTTAATTATTCTGGCGAGTTGACGATTGAAAAATAATATGTTTTTTAAAAAAATAAATTCCATTTTATCATCATTGTTGACTCCATAGCTTTATAATTTTATTATATTATTAATTTTAATACGCGAGTTGACCGGCATCACACACAAGAGAGGTAAACATGACGTCATAACGGACGGGGCGAGGCGTTGGTTTTTTAAAGTAATGAAAAATACCTCGCTAACTTTAACGAACGATTGAACCTGTCCTCTTATTTAGAATTTAGACCCACAACGGACGGGGCGAGGCGTTGGTTTTTGAAACTAATGAAAAATACTTCGCTAATTTTAACAAACTATTAAAACCTGTCCTCTTATTTAGACCGGTGAACTACGANGGGGGGGGGGGGGGGGGGGAAGCGGGCTTTGATGCCATCAGACGACTCGAGGCGACAACATTCTCTTGTTAGTTCTCAAAACATTAGGGATATAAGGACGAGCAGTTAACGGGTTAACCGGTCTTTTTTTGAATGGTTAGCCGGTCCTCAAAAACGAGCGGTCTTAACAACCTTAGTCAAATGCTTTATTTAGATTAATTTGTTTGTTTTTTTAAATTCTTTTAGCTAAAAGGGCAAAAGTGCAATTATATTTTGTTATTATTTTATAATTACAAAGTCACATAGAATCTAACATTCTTGCCCTTGTCTTGTCTATTTTATATCTAGGTGATGTCTGTGAAGTTGAGCTGTATATGCAAGATGGGGACCTCATCAACTCCAAACTCATCCAACAAGTCCAGGCTCTGACATCCATTCCAGAAACAGCCAAACAGCCAGCTGTTTTATCACAGCCAGCTGTTTCATCACAACCAGTTGTTTCGTCACAGACGGGGGCTTCATCACAACCAGCTGCGCCTCAACAACTGCCATTGGATACTGCCACTGAGGCACCAGTTAGCCATTCACCAGTAGTGTCAAAATGCACAAAGTTATTTGCAGATGACCCAGGTATATGTTTACTATTTCCTTACTGTATAATCAAAATGTAACAATTTTCAGTGCTATTCATTTTTTCTTTGCAATTAATTCACATTTTTCAAACTTAATTTTTTTAAAAATCATTTTTTTGTGAGTATAATACATTCTTTGAAAAATTTAAAGAGTTTGAAACACACTTTTAGCTATTCTTTAGAAAACATCATTATGAGCTTTACAAGTTTAATTTTTTTTAAAGAATTTCTGAAAGTGCTTTTCATTACATAATGTGTCTTGTCAATTTCTTTGTTGATCTGTTGCATCCTCTAAAATATTTACCTTTTATAACATGATAGCATTCTCCCCACCCCAAGCCCATGTTTCAAACAACCCTTTAGTAAAATCATTTCTAATATTTTTCTCAAGAAATGACTTGAATTTGTACAATCTAATTGTGTGCTTACATCTAATTGGTTAATAGTATCTAAATGTGTAAAGTTATCTAATTGTGTACTGATACCTAATTGTGCACTATTGTCCAATTGTGTCCTATTATCTAATTATTTACTTTTATTTAATTGTGTAATATTATCTAACTGTGTACTGTTATCTGAGTAATATTACCTAACTGTGTACTATTATCTAATTAGTTACTATATCTAATTGTGTACTATTAATTCACTGCATACTTTTGTCTAATTGGGCACCATTATCTAATGGTACGTCATTATCTCGTCCATAATTATATTATAGTGTAATATCATCTTACTGTGTGCTATTATCTAATTGTGCCATATTCTCTAATTGTGCGCTATTATCTATTATGTAATCTATTATCTAATTGTGTAATAGTTTCTAATATTGTAATAGTTTCTAATTGTGTAATAGTTTCTAATTATGTGCTATTCTCTAATTGTGTACCATTCTCTAATTGTGTACTATTATCTAATTTTGTACTGTTATCTAATTGTGTAATATAATCACAGATCCCCTGGTGATCCCAAACACAAAGGAGTTTGAAGTGATTGTTTGTAGAGTGACATCAGAGAGTTCGGTCATCTTACGCATTGTGGGCCCAGATTATTCAGTGAGTTAAATCTTATGAAAAAATTCATGTGTGTCTCCATATCTGACCTCATTGTTTAATCATGACATTCCTAACTTGTGCATTGCTGGTTTGTTCTTGAACTCTTAAAGTCGCAGAAGGGTTTGCAATAAACTTCCGCCTCAGTCCCGTAAGGATTTCCCGTATTACGATCAACCGGTTATGAAATTAAAAAATTTGCGTAAAATCCATTTATAAAATTATTGTCATACTGACTTAATTTTTTAGGCTAAGAATGGTTATTTTACGCATCCAAAAGACCGTACTAAGTTTAAAAACAATATTTACCTCTAGTTTAGTACTATTATTTTAGTAATAAAGTATAGCCAAAACGTATCTTTGAAAAAAAACCTGTTAAAACTACCAAGAAACAGAGCGAATCAAGCGATAACACTAGCGCGGGCAGTGGCCGCCATTGCCGGAAGTCAAATACATCATTTTTCAAGCATTGAAGAGTTTTTACTTTCCGAGATCTCATTTCTAACGTGAGTGGTATCTAGGGTCGCGGGAGGAGACGCATTACAATACTTTGCGACTTTAAGAGTTAAATACATTCACCTATATATATTCTAGTTAAAGTCCAGTTGTCATCACACATTCCTAACTTGTGCATTGCTGGTTGTTCTTTGATGACAATCATATAACATACTCAAAAGTGTAAGTCAAGTTTTTTTCTTTAAAATGTCTATCGCAAAATCATGGACTTATACACGTGTTAATCATTTTATAAATTCCATGAATTTACTGTAGTTATCATTGAAAAAATATAAAATTCAACCTTTCAAGTGTTAAATCAGAGGGTCCACTTATGCTTGAGAAAATACCTTAATTCATAACTTTTGCATTGGTGGTGATCTTTTATAATTACAGTTTCAGCACCACTTAATGTGATGTTTTTGTGTTTGTTATTTACATAACCACTTAACCCTTTATCGGGCTGAGGTTGTAACATTTTCTATTTCTGTACTGGCAATGGTATTTAGGATTTTAATCAAGTTTATAGTTGTGTTTATATGAGAGTGAACCCAAATATTTGAAAATGTTTTTATAGCAAGTTTTCATTCATATGAGCTATAAATACACACTATTATCAACTTTTACCTGGAAATCACTCTCTTTCTTGCCTATTGGAAGAATAAAGCCTTATTAAAGATGGTGAAGTGTAACACTTGTGTGCCGTAGTGAGTGTCATGGGTGAAGGCAGGGACCTGTTTCCAAGGTCCAAAGGTATTCTTGAGTTCACCCAGCTCAGATGAGTCCACCGAGGTCCAATGGGTAGCTGACATTAGTTGGGGAAAATAAGGCAGCTGTGCATTGTGCAACACAATCCCCTGGTTTTCTGTAGTGTTGTTTTCGTCGACGAAAACTAAAACTAAAACCTTCGTCAACGAAAATATGTACATTTTCGTCAACGAGAACTAAAACTAAAACTAAAATTAGCAGCAAGACTAAAACTAGACGAAAACTAAATCTGATAGACAAAAGACTGAATAAAAACTGAAACTAAAACTCCCCAACGAAATAAAAACTAAAATCCCCATTTATCGTTCTTTTCCATTACTGCACTTTTGCGAAATTCTAGGAAATTATTATGACCTGATTTCTTTGATGATCGCGCATGCGCATCAACTGGGCGATAATATAAGTCATAAAAATAATACAATTATTTAACGTTGAAAGTTGACAATGACAACAGCAGGAACTGGTGTTGGTGGAGTAAGTGGACGCCCAAAATCGAGTGATGTTTGGGATTATTTCACGTACCGTATAGATTTAAACAAAAGTGAATGTTTGGTGACTAACGACGGTAAGAAATGTAAAAGACTGCTCGTGGGAAGGAATCCTACAAATCTAAAACGGCATTTAAAAGCTTGCCACAAGAAAGAAAATGATGCCATGGAAGAGAAAGAGAAGACTAAAGTAGCAGCAGCACCCAGTAAGTCAACAAAGTTGCCAGCTGCCAACTCTTCTGCCACAAGGAAAATTACCGACATGTTTGGTAATAAACTTAATAAACACAAATATTCTGCACAGTCTGTTGAAAATATTTCCAGAATGCAGGCTCTGACACGATTCATAGCGAAAACTGGTGTTTCCACGTCGTTGGTAAGTAATCATGCATTATTTCTTTCTTATTAGTTACTACTACTACTTCTTTGAACCTATAAACAAAAAGTCACACAAAGACACATGTGACATATCATACATGTAGTATCATAACCTTACGAACATTAAATTGTAAAACAAAACTTTTTCATTATAATTTTATGTGTATTAATATGGGCAGCAGTATCACTAATTTTATTATGGGACAGGACAGGGCTTGAGATAAATAATTGTTAGAATACTTAAAACAGATAAAATTTGTACACATGGCAGCTTAAATAGCAAAACTGTTAAATGTTATTCATTTCATTGAATTAATATAAGAATGAATAAAAATGGCTGTATATTGGTACATAATACTTAATATGCAACTATAAAATGTAAATTGTAAAATAATTACAATAATGAAAGAATGCAATTTACATGTACAGGTCGAGCATGAGGCATTCAGAGAGTTTTGCAAGGCAATGGATCCGAAGTTTGAAGTACCAAGCCGTACAGCTATACAAACGGCTTTAAAATCGGCGTGTGAAGAACTCGAAAAGAAGGTTAAAGAGAATATACGACATGCCCGGCGTCTGACCCTTTGCTTGGTTATATAGTCTTAAAAGAGGCCTGGCGGCAGCGTTCCTTGGTGTTTCGGCTTGTTTGTACAATCCAATTATACAGCAAGGTGAACATTTAACACTGAATGTGTTTACTGTTAGTCATCCTCATACAGGTGAAAATATTGCTGCTAAAGTTAGCGATTGCTTCGAAAAATGGGGTATAAAAACTAGCCAAGTCATGCTAGTTATTACGGACAATGGCGCTAACATGATAAAAGCTTTTAAAACCATGTTTGTTGATAGATGCGAAACTGCCACTGGCACAGATTCTGATTCTGATGAGGAAGAGGATGATGAGGTTGACAATATTAATGAAGATAAAGACTATGAGGTTGCAAGGGCAGAAACGACTGTTGATGGTCACTATTTGAAATTGAAACGCATGGCATGTATGCCTCATACTATGCAGCTAGTTGTTAATGAGATGTCAAAGTGTGCTGCCATAAAACCGATACTTGATTCAGCAAGGCGTATGGTTGAAAAGTTTAGAAAATCATCTGTTGCAACCCAAAAGCTAGTGTTGAAGAGCAAGAAAACTCTTATTGCAGATTGTCCCACAAGATGGTCAAGCACATTCCTTCTACTGCAGCGACTAATTGAACTGAAGGTTAGTGTGAATGCAGTAGCGGAAGAAATGGAATGGGACACTCTTCTTTCAAATGAATGGCAAAAAATAGATCAGTTACTGAAGCTTCTGCAACCATTTGCCGAATATACACGTTTACTCGAAGGCGATAAAGTTGTTATGTCATCAGTAATTCCAGCACTTATGGACATAGAATATCATCTTCTTGAGGCACAGTCTGGACGCATCACTAAAAGAGCTAGCAGTCACCTTTTTAGATGGCTTGAGGCGACGATTTGAGTTTGCGTTGGAACCACTGATATTTTTTAACCTATACATTCTGCAGCTTGCCTGCTTGATCCTACCACTGTGTCAGCACTGTTCATTTCAATAAAAGGGCATCTTCTAAATGCAGCAAAACAGTTTGTGTTGCGAGAAGAAACTGCCGCAGCAGCCGCAGTAAGTGCACAGCTTGGTCAAGTGCTTTCAGCTGCTGGTCAGCCTACTCCTAACCGAAATATCACTGCAACTGCGTCCCCTGATAGCGTTGGTTCAACAGCCCTGACTACATCTGGACCTCCTCTCAAGCGCTTCAAATCCCTGACGCAACACATTGCGAACACCCCACCCATCACTAATATTATATCTGCAGTTCGTGGGCCTGAAGACGAACTGGAAGATTATTTGTTGCACTATCAAGAAGATGCCAAAGCAGTCAGTGAGGATGGCAATGGTTTAAGCTACTGGCAATCACAGAACGTTCAAAAAACGTTTCCGTTGCTTGCACCATTGGCCTTAGATATATTGACTGCACCAGCTTCGGAGGCTTACGTGGAGAGAATTTTTTCTCTTTGTGGTGATTTGACTACTGGGAAAAGAAACAGAACTAATCGGAGTCTAGAAAAACGGGTCTTTCTCAAGCTGAACAGTCATTTGTTTTGACGCTTAGTCTTCACTCTTCAAGTGAACTGTTGTTACTTAGTTTAGTTAGTTCAGAGTTCTAGGTCTTAGAATGAATACATTTGTTTTAATTTTGACTTACGTTTTTGGTTTCTTATTATTATTACGTTTTTAGTTGTTGCTGTTTTTTTGTACATGCACTGCAAGTCTGCTAGTCTACAACATAGTCAAAAATTGAGTCTTGGCATTGGCATGCACATAACACAATGTGATAGTGTGACTTATAATGTGACAATTGAGTGAATGGACTCAGTCTCAGTACACTGAGCTGTCATCTCTGTGACTACTATTATTATGCTTCAATTTGTTTCAACAATTGATCATGAACAATGATGTTATTAGTTATTGGTGTTTACAAGACTAAAACTAAAAGTGAAACTAAAATGTATAAGACGAAAACTAAAACTCAGGTGTTTTAGTTTTAGTCGACGAAAACTAAAACGAAAACTAAAATTGAGCTCAAAACTAAAACTAGACTAAAACTAAAATTATTACAGAAAAAACGAAATAAAAACTAAAACTAATATAGGACCTGGGACTAAAACAACACTAGTTTTCTGTGGTCTGAGAATGTCACTTCACTTGCCAAACATGGCAGCATGATCTGTGCCTTCAATTTAAAAGAACGTAGGATACAATAATCTTCTACATAGAAGGAGCATCTGTAATGTGTAATGCCACTGCTAATCAAATTGAAATATAATACATTTTACCTGAATGCCTTACTATCACAACCACTTTCTGAAAAACAAAATGTAAATAACATGTAAAAATGCAGTCACGGTCTTAAAAAAGCGTTCTGAAAGTACCTTCGATTATCAAAGATTTTTTATTTTGAAAAAGGTCTCTTACTTAAAATTTTGATAATTAAAAAAAAAAAGAAAAGCCATGTGGATACCAATATTCTTTTCTTAAACAGTAATGTGCTCTATGACCGCTGTGGCCATAAACTTGAAATGTGCTTTTCATACTTCGTAACCATGTGAAAACCCCCTAATGTGTCATCTATTTTCTCTTGTTTAGGACCAATTAGTGACCATGTGAGAACCCCTTAATGTGTCATCTGTTTTCTCTTGTTTAGGAAAAACTGGATACACTGGAGGATGTGATCCAAGACAACTTTGACAAGTGGCAGTCACCCAAAAAGATCAAGCAAAGCAACATCTACGCTGCTTTCATTGTGGAGGAGGCTGATGAGGAGGAGGACGGAGAGGAGTGTATAGTAGAGTATGAGAAATATTACAGAGTTCGGGTCATTAAAGAAGAGGTACGAAACATCATGCAATTTTTTTTCTTTTTGCAAGTGTTATTTCGACGCATGTAGTTTGCTAGTGTTTTATGGACTTATGTTGGGGTAAGTGTTATATGGACGTATGTTGTGACAAGTTTTATATGGACGTATGTTGTGGCAAGTTTTATATGGACGTATGTTGTGGCAAGTTTTATATGGACGTATGTTGTGGGAAGTTTTATATGGACATATGTTGTGGCAAGTGTTATATGGACATATGTTGTGGCAAGTTTTATATGGACTATGTTGTTGCTAGTGTTATATGGATGTATGTTGTTGCTCGTGTTATATGGACGTATGTTGTGGCAAGTGTTATATGGACATATGTTGTGGCAAGTGTTATATGGACATATGTTGTGGCAAGTGTTATATGTCAAATATTTTATGGATATAAGTTGTGGCAAGTATTATATGGAGGTATGTTGTTGCTAGTGTTATATGGACGTATGTTGTTGCCAGTGTTATATGGATGTATGTTGTGGCTAGTGTTATATGGATGTATGTAGTGGCTAGTGTTATATGGACATATTAATGGTTAAGTTGTGTAACCAAAACTTGAGCCTCACGGTTATGCTATGATTTTATTTAGTTTAAGTGCAGCTTTAATTCAAATTCTCAAAAAATATGATCTTTGCATAGATCAATGCTTGCCAGTCACCTAAATAGAAACAACAAGTAGACCAATCAGATATTTACCACAAGTAGAAGTATTCAATGACATTTAGAAATTATCAGATTTTAAATGTGTGGAGGCTTAAATTGGAAACAGGTTCAGAAATGTGGGACTATAGCAGTGGTTTAAACAACTTTTATTTTAACACAAATGAAAACAGCCGATCATCTCGCCATGTCGCACCCAACTGTCGCTCTCTCTCTCCACTTCCTTTTCTTCTTTCATACCCAGTGATGCAACGCACATGGTGTGGCGCTGTGTGGGTGTGCAACAGGTTTATTGAATTTATTGTTACAATCCAGTGACTTCGAGGGCTGGCGTACACCTGTAGTGCCAACCACCGCCGACTGCTGAGGTTAGCTCTAGCAGACGGCTACATAAACACATGTATTTATTATCAAATATACTGCAAGTAGATATAACCACTGATTTAAGTAAAGTGAAAATTCTGACATTCCTAATTATTTCAGTACAGTAAATGTTTTGATTGTTACAGAAAGGACAATGTAACTGCTACCTTCCTGACCATGGTGAATATGAGACCATAGACAGCAAAGATTTAAGAGAGATTGACCCGATGTTGAATGCTTCATTGGCCTATCAGGTGAGAAATTAATGATTGCTACGAAATCTTATATTGGAGGAACTCAAGAACTCTAAAACTTTCTCATTTTGTGATCAAGAGTTGTTTTCAACAATTATTTTAAACCTGGAGAATGATTAATGATTATGGCACTTGTGTTATTTAATTGTAATTTTAAGGATGGAAATTCGAGAGTGATAATATTGTTATTTCTTAATGTTATCTCTGACATGGTTTGTGGGGGTTAATGTCATCTCTGACATGGTTTGTGGGGGTTAATGTCATCTCTGACATGGTTTGTGGGGGTTGTTTGTGGGGGTTAATGTCATCTCTGACATGGTTTGTGGGGGTTAATGTCATCTCTGACATGGTTTGTGGGGGTTAATTTCATATGTGACATGGTTTGTGAGGGTTATTGTCATATCTGACATGGTTTGTGAGGATTGATGTCATGCCTGACATGGTTTGTGAGGGTTAATGTCATATATGACAAGGTTTGTGAGGATTGATGTCATCCCTGACATGGTTTGTGAGGGTTAATGTCATATCTGAGATGGTTTTTTGGGTTAATGTCATATATGACATTGTTTGTGAGGGTTAATGTCATCTTTGACATGGTTTGTGGGGGTTAATGTCGTCTGTGACATGGTTTGTGAGGGTTAATAATATCATATCTGACATGGTTTGTGAGGGATAAATTGTTTATCGTGATATTTGCGATTATATTATTTTGACTACTAACTATGTCTTTTGTTTTTATTTCCTGCATATTACTTGGCTATATATTTACCTATTAAAATAATATATTGCAGGCAACTTCGGCTACGCTGAGAGGACTTGAAAATATCGAGCCACAGTACAAGCCCTTTGCTCTTAAAATACTTATAAAAATGTTGATGTCTGATCCAGAAAAGGTTATTGCAAGGAAGGTAGAGAAACAGCCTGACGCAAGTGTCAACCCTGAACATGTCAACAGAGTCAGGAAGGTGAGTCAGCTCCCCTGACCTACATCAGTAGGATGGCAGGGAGGTAACCTGTGGCTTTATTACAGGAACCTTCACAATTTCAACAATTCTGCGGGGTGGGGAAGGGGAGGGGGATAGTTTAAGCCAATGCTTTGAGTCAGAAGAGAAATTAAATGGAAAAGACGTAAACAAGGTAAGGGTTAGCCTGACAGGACGTAACAAAACAGCGAACGTTTCGGCAAAGAGCCTTTTTCAACGGACATACAATACACAAATAAAACGAATATAAAAAATAAAATTAACTCTTAAAGTCGCAGAGCGTTGTAATGCATCTCTTCCTGCTATCCGTAAAGCATCGTAATGCGTCCCTTGATACCACTCTCGTTAGAAATGAGATCTCGGAAAATAAAAACTCTTCAATGCTTGAAAAATGATGTATTCGACTTCCGGCAATGATGGCCGTTGCCTGCGCTAGTGTTATCGCTCGATTCGCGATGTTTTTTGGTAGTTTTAACGGGTTTTTTTCTAAGATAAGTTTTTGCTATACTTTATTACTAAAATAATAGTACTAAACTACAGGTAAATATTATTTTAAACTCTGTACGGTCTTTTGGATGCGTAAAATAACCATTCTTAGCCTAAAAAAGGAAGTCAGTAAAACAATAATATTATAAATGGATTTTACGCAATGTTTTTAAATTTCATAACCGCAGGCCTGCCAACCCTCCCGATTTTTTCGGGATTATATGGATTTTTTACCCATGCTTACGAAATCCCGATAAAACCCTTAATCTCCCGATTTTCCGAAAAAAAAAATTCACCATGAAAAATCAGAATGCAAAAAAATTATAAAAAGAAAAAGCCCAAAAAAAATAAGACAACTTGGCTGATTTATATGATGACTTCCTGTTTTTTCTCCCGCACTTCCGTTATTTATGGGACCCGTGTTTTTATTGTGTCATTCTTCACTTGATATTCTATCATCCATCCGTTTATTGGACTTAAAAATAATTCATTGTGTGGTGCCTATCAGGGGCGTCGCTAGGGTTGGTGTCACCCGGGGCGGTAGCTCATGGTGTCACCCCTTCATGATTTAAAGGGGGACGTCCATAAATGACGTCACGTGAGGTTACCAATTTTCACCCCCCCCCTTTTTCACCCGCGTCATACTTTGTCACAAAAACGTAAACTCCAACCCCTTGTTCCGCTATGACGTCACAAAGCTTAGACACCCCTCTCCCAAGCCATAATTTTCTCAATAAAAATTAGCATGTTGCAAATACGTATTTTGTCATTTAAATATGTATTTAGTGTAAGTATGCACTCTAGTATCGTAACACGCGGGGAGCCATTGAAAATGTCATTAAATAAATTGTAAACAATCAAATATTTAAGGGGACTTTTATTTAAAGTTGCGGGGTTTTTTTTTATGTGACGTCACATTTTTAAACACACCCGCCCCCTAGTCACACATCGTCACAGATGCGAGACCCCTCCCCATATGGTTGATTAAAGGGAGGGGTCTGAGCGGGCTAAAGCCAGGGGCCCCCAATAATTTAAATGTTATCATAATGTATAATAAAGATGGGCCAATGTTTGTATAAATCCCTGAAAATGCCTTGGACAGTCATAAGTCAATGCTGCAGTTATAAGTAGGAAATATAACAGAGTCTGGGCTAATCTTTGTAAGAAGTGCAGTGCTGCTCATTTTGTGCCGTGTACAGCTCAGTCCCTTCACTTGGTTGGGAAACGTGGAGCAGTTGTCTTCTGCAAAATCTTTATACCTGGCTTGTTGCATCTACTCATCGTCGACAGATACTTCCAAAACACATAAAAGTGATACATGTTAACAAAGCCTTGTCTGACACAAGATGGTCAGCCCGACATAATGCTGTAAGCAGGGCCGGCCTAAGGGAATGGGATGCCCTAATCGAAGTGAATTTGATGGCTTAAAATGTAACAGAAAATTATAAAATAAATATTGAAATATTCTTGTGCGAGGCCCCCATTAATAATGAGACTAGGTGGTTGCCAATTTGCCTATGCCTAAAGCCGGCCCTGCTGTAAAGTGTGTTTATAACTCATATTATGAGAATATTGTAAAAGAACTTGTGAGTCAAGAAACACGACTTCAACTCCTTGTGGTCTGGGTAACAAGTATCTTTAATGAATCTTAGAATCAACCTCTGTTACATAGCGAACCTTACATTAATAGCCATCCATCCTCTCTCTTCACGACCACACACTATTTTCCGTTCACAGCACAAAACATGTGTTTCATACTCAGTCAACTCGCACGTTCATACCATGTCAATACAACAAGACAACATGTCTCTCACAAATATTGCAGCACTGAAAGAATTAGCAACTAACGAAAATCAGCTATGTTGAATATGGGAAACAATTTTAGAGAGATTTCAGAAAACAAAATTATCCCTTCAAGAGCCGAGAATATCTTTGATTTCAGCCAAGTATTTGAAGTCTCTCATTCAGTTTGTTAAAAGAAAGCATTTTTAATTTGATTCATATGAAGACAAAAGAAAGGACAAGTCTGTGGGAAAAAAAGACTATAAATAATCGAGAATAATATTAAAGAAGAGAAAGTGTCAGTTTGATATTACCAAAATGGTATTTATGGTAATCATTTATAAACTTTTTGAAGCCCCACAACATCGATTAAGCGCATATAAAGAAATCCATTCTGAGCACAGCAATGACGCCATTCGATGGGCAGGCAGCAGCCAAGTTAATGAAGAATATAAAAGTGATTTCGAAGACTGCTTACCTTCACAAGTAGTCCAGTTTTCAGAACTCTTAAAAAACTTATTGTCCAGCCCCAGGCTTAGGGTAAGGAAAAGGAAGTAGCTCAACGTGAAACTCAAAACAAGTGCACAGAGCAAAAAATAAATTTTGCTGCTTTTGAATGAGCTAAATTTCAGTTAATTACAAATGTAGCATTGCCTTTCACATCTATCTCTCAATGATGACTTCAAACTGCAGCAGAGAGCGATCCTTTTCAAAGTTGAAATGAATACAAAAATGAGTTAGAATTCGTATGGGACAACCATGACTGAATATGCTCTCTCTAATGACTATTGAAAAGGAACTTGTAAGCTTATTTAGCTTTACTGACTTGATTGAAAACTTCGCCATGAAAAAAATTTGCAAACTTAAGTTGTAGGTTGAATGAAATAATAATAAATATTTTTATAACTTTTTGATTTCAAATAGAGAAAACACTTCGTTACCCCATGAAAAACAAACGTTGAAAAAAAAACATTAAAACATAAAGAATAACGCGTAATATTATTCTTACTGTGGGCTCGTTTGTAACCATGAAACAGCGTAAGTCGGGGTGGGACCGTCGTAACCGGGGGACTATTTATATACAAATATGCATATCCATGCTTGCACATCTTTAATAAATATAACAAAATATTGATTCAAAGACATTGAATTCAACATTTCCTTCTTAAAAAACAACAAAGAAAACTTGAGAAAAATTGTACCCCCCCCCCNNTGATTTATATGATGACTTCCTGTTTTTTCTCCCGCACTTCCGTTATTTATGGGACCCGTGTTTTTATTGTGTCATTCTTCACTTGATATTCTATCATCCATCCGTTTATTGGACTTAAAAATAATTCATTGTGTGGTGCCTATTTCAAAGAGGAAGCTTAACGTGACAACATGGATACATTTTTGAAAAGATCTGTCGTGGCAACAAATGAGGTCGAATCTGACAATGCTGAAACTCAAACCAAAAAAAAAACAAAAAACGTCATGCTCAACGTTTTAGAAAGGAATATACTGAGAAGCATTCATTTCCTAGATCATCATCCCGTGGGGGAAACATTTGCATTTTGCAATCTTTGCCAAACCCACTTAAGCATAGAAAGGGGTGGTTATAATGATATTCAAAAACATATAACTACTAAGAAAAATGCAGCTGCAGCTAACAGCATTGACTTTGACAGTGAAACTACAAAACAAACTAATGCAGCAATGCACTTTTTGAAAAGCTGAATGAGAAGTCAAGAAAAGTGGTTGTAGAGCACCTAAAGTCTTTCTATGTTGTAGCTCTCAAGTATATGAAAGAGAAATTTCCACTATCTGACCTACTCTACCAGCATGCCAAAGTGTTAAATATGAATTGGAGAGATAGTGGCAGTGGTACCTTTGCTGACCTTCAATTTTTTAAAAAGAAAATCCCAATGACCTGTTCACTATACTCCTATGAGGAACAATTCAGGAAGTACCAGATTATGGACCTACCAAAGGAAGTGGTTACCTCAACCAGGGTGGATGAACAGTGGCATTACCCACAGCAATGCAGATGCCGAAAGAATTTTTTCTATTGTCAAGAAAAACTATACAGAGTCAAGGGCCTCTATGAAAGTGGAGACTCTGTCTAATTTGTTGGTCACCAAAGTTACCAATTGCCATGGCAACTTACACTTACAAAGAGTTGTTGGGCAAATGTAAAAATGCCACAAGAGAAATGTTGTCAAACTGAACACATGCAAGTTGTGTACATATGTAAATAATGATTATTCTGTTCTGTGCATATGTATATATGTACATTTGTAATGATGTTAATATTCATTCTGTGGACTATTACATGAAAATGAAGGTAAATATTATTTCTTTAACTTTTAATTATTTAACTATTGATAATTAAGTGTATAGATTTAGACCATGGCGCTAATGACTTGCGCGCGCACCATCTACAGATTTTTTTTTTGGGAAAGTTGGCAGGTCTGTAACCGATTGATCGTAATACGGGAAATCCTTACGGGACTGAGGCGAAAGTTTATTGAAAACCCTTATGCGACTTTAAGAGTTAAGAAACTTAGCTGCGGTGAAATCCAAAGCATCGAAGAAAGTCAGAAGAGAGGAGGATTGGTGGCGGCTTTCTGGTCCAACAATTTCAGGAGTTTCAAATGAGAGTTTGCATAAAATTTATTAATGAATTGAGGATGTTTAAGATATTTTAAACATCAGTTTCCTTGACAAAACTTAACTCTTTTTTTATTATAACTGATATGCTTTCTATTATATTGATGACAAGAATACAATTGTACATCATTATAACATCCATGATCCACATACAAGTATACAATTGTACATCATTATAACATCCATGGCCCACATACAAGTATACAATTGTACATCATTATTACATTCATGGCCCACATACAAGTATAATGGCCGTTGCCTGCGCTAGTGTTATCGCTCGAT
>MUZC01000230.1:63728-90919 GCA_002072015.1 Radix auricularia | reverse complement strand
GTATTTTATATTTTTTGTCACCTTGTGTTGGGTGTGAACTATCTCCTTTGTTGTGGAGTTATTTAATTACATTCATGGCCCACATACAAGTATACAATTGTGCATCATTATTACATTCATGGCCCACATACAAGTATACAATTGTACATCATTATTACATTTATGGCCCACATACAAGTATACAATTGTACATCATTATTACATTCATGGCCCACATACAAGTATACAATTGTACATCATTATTACATTCATGGCCCACATACAAGTATACAATTGTACATCACAGATCATCAGCCAGATGTCAGAAGTTGAGCCAGACAAAGTGGCCAGAGTCTATCAAAAAGTTTACAATGAAACTATCAATAACACAGAAGAGGTTCTCAAAAACATACCAGGCTATGGCTACTGGACAGAGTAAGTACCCTCCGACTGGACACAGTAAGTACCCTCTGACTTGACGCAGTAAGTACCTCCGACTGGATGCCATAAGTACCCCCTGACTGGACACCGTAAGTACCCTCCAACTGGACACAGTAAGTACCCTCTGACTTGACACAGTAAGTACCTCCGACTGGATGCCATAAGTACCCCCTGACTGGACACCGTAAGTACCCTCCAACTGGACACCGTAAGTACCCTCCAACTGGACACAGTAAGTACCCTCTGACTTGACACAGTAAGTACCTCCGACTGGATGCCATAAGTACCCCCTGACTGGACACCGTAAGTACCCTCCAACTGGACACAGTAAGTACCCTCCGACTGGACACAGTAAGTACCCTGTCAAGGAAAGAATATTGAGTAATGGGGGGTTTCCCCGATATAGCAATGTTTATACTTGTCTTTGGCGCAATGCGCACTGTATGGAACATAATGAAGTAATATAGTGAATGTGACGTACTTTCGGGTGGCAGTGGAGAGGGAGTAAGAGATTTTTCTGTGTTGCGTGCGTAAGCACCTTGTGTTTTGATGATGTTAAATTTATGAACGTTATGATGGTGTTTGAGTTGTTTTAAGTTAGCCTGTTCTTGTGGTCATTACAATTACCCAAACAACGACGTAACATTGGTGGCTACCGTCTGGGATTATGTGTGGACCGAGGCAGCAAATAACTCAAGTTTCTAACATTCATCAGACATCCTTCAAACAAGGTTAGTGTCCTGTTTGCTCTACTGCGTTCAGTGATGAGCGTGCTGTCGTGGCATTCCTGTAGTTCGATGCAATGTAGGCCTGTTATATACACAGCCAGTGTGCCGTGAGTGCTGTTCCTGTAGCTAAACCCAATGTAGGCCTGTTATATACACATGCAGTGTGCGTAAGTGCTGTTCCTGTGAATCAACGTAGGCCTGTTATATACACATCCAGTGTGTCGTGAGTGCTGTTCCTGTGAATCAATGCAACATAGGCCTGTTTTGTCAGGGCCCATTCAACTAGACTATCCTATATTCAGCCAGTCGTTGAACTGTTTACTCACCTCCAGACCGGGTATCTGCTAAAAGATCAACACAACAATTCATTGTGTAGGAGTGTGAACGTACTTGATGGGTTGCTGACAACGAAGATCAGAGATTGTGGATCATTTACAGTATTGATATTAACTATTCTTAAAAACAATGACATTGGGATTGTGAATTTTGTAATGTTAAGGACACTTGTATGAAAAGAGCTTATTTTAAAATTTACACTTGAAAAATCTTTTTTTTTTTTTAAAATGGAGAAGTTTGTACGTAAAAATAAAAAGCAAATTATTATTAATTATTAATAATAAACCATTTATAAATAAATTTAAAAAAATAGTTTAAAACATTTTCTTTAATTTTAATGGCTATTTTATCGATTAAAATAATTTTTATCAATACAAATTTTACAGTTTTATTGAGAAATTAATCGACTTTCCGCAACCCTAAAATAAATACATTAAAAAAAATGGAAACTGGAAGTCAAATAAAAGAGACAGATAAATAATGGCAGACCTGAGAGCGATGGGAGAACAACACCTAAAGTTAGAGGGGAATGAATGAGATAAATTTGTATTAGAACAATGGCGAATATTGCAAGCCGAACAAATAAGAAAGATAGAAGAGAAAGGAGAAGAAAGGAAGCGGCAGACATTAGAAGTCATGAATTAGAAATAGACAGAATGAGGTTAGAAGCCCTGAAAATCAACAAAATAGAAGAGGGAATGAGGTGTGAAACGCACCAAATTAAAAACTACTACTTGCTGATGAGCCTACAAAAGTATGACAAATGTACTGATTGGACGAATACATTTACTATTTTGAATATGTGGCCCAACAAAATGGAGTGCCTAAAGAAGAATGGTTTGTCAAATTACAGGTACAAGTGACAGCGTTCCTTTTAATAGAGGATGTTAGAAGAAAATATCAATAATATGAAACCATCAAGTCACTGTTGTTGACGCTTGCAGGATATAGTGCATAGAGATATCGAGGAAAATGGAATGACTTTAACTCTTAATGTGTTAAAACGCGATAATGCTCGCTGCTATTACCAAAGCGCGGTAAAGAGTGCCTCGATAGAACTCTCTTTAGAAACAAAATTACAGAAAATAAAAACTCTTCAGTGCGTGAAAGATGATGTATATGATTTCTGGCAATGGCGGCTGTTTCCCTCGCTAGCGTTATTGCTCGATTTGCGAAGTTATTTGGTAGTTTTTACTTTTTTTTTTGTTGGAGATGTTATTTTGCTATACTTTATTACTAAAAAAATAGTACTAAACTACAGGTAAAAATGGTTGTAAACTCAAGACGTTTTTTCGGATACATTCCATAACCATTCTTATCCAAAAAGATGAAGCCAGTATGACAATGGATTTTACGCAATTTTAAAAATTTCATAACCAGTTGATCGCAACTCTGGAAATTCTAACCGGACTGAGGCGAAAGTTTTCCGAAAACCTTATGGCACAATAAGAGTTAAGCCACAGAGTGATACTTTTAGTAAGGAGCTTAGGCAACTGGGTGGTGAATAAAGGAACCGACAGGTCGTACGAGAGGTTACGAGACCTGATGTGTCGTAATAAGCTACTCATAAACATGAATACGGAAATTGTGAAAACAGTATTATTAAACAAGCCCATGAGTTTCGAAAGTGTGCTGACCTAAAGTGACACGATCAATTCAACAGGGCAGGAGTAGCTAAACAATTTTTCAGGCCGGGAGTGCAAAAGTTTGGGGAGGTCAAAACAGAAACATCTCTAACTCTCTCTCCACTGCCACCAGATGCTACGTCACGTTCACTACGTTACATCATCATGTTCCATACAGTGCACATCATGCCAAATACAAGTATAAACATTTCTATATTGGTAAAACCCCATTGCCCTTTAATTTTTCCCTGACTAGACACAGTAAGTACACCTTGACTGGACACAGTAAGAACCCCCTGACTGGACACAGTAAGAACCTTCTGACTGGACACAGTAAGTACCCCCCTTACTGGACAGAGTTTTGTCTCATTTGGTTGAGGTAGTCAGGTTTGGCAATTGCTGTTTATGCAGTGGAGTTTGCTTGTTATGTTTAGAAATCTGATTCTTTTTAAACTTATTTTTTGTGTTTTTTTGTTAACACTGATCACAGTGTTTGGAGCTTTTTATTGAACTGTAATCTGTTCTTTCAGCTCCTGAAGTAAATGTATGCTGTTGCCTAATCTTAAAGTTTTAGGAACATTAATTTACTTAATGCAGGAATATTTGGCTGATATAGCTATGGTCATATACTAAGTATTCCTCAAGTGGATTGGGGCAGCACTATCAATTATTTCTTATTCTTGAGTCTTGCTGAACAAGTTTTTCTTGAAGCATCATACAGTATTAAATAATGTACTCTCAGATCCCTGGTCATTGATCTAATTGAACAAGAGTTTGAATATCTCAACATCAATGAAGATGTACTGCATGCAGTCGAGGACCTGGCCAGTGGCACAGACCCGAAAGTTATTCTCTTTGACCTGTTTGGCTCCAAGGCCAGTTCTGTAACCACGGAGTATGATGATATCACCAGCAATGGTTCTAAAGATGCCAGCAGCACCAAAGGGAGAGAACAGCTGCAGGCCTCGCTAAGTAAGCTGTCATTGACAGGGGAGGTAAGAGAGGACAAAAAGAACTCTATGGCCAGGGTGTGGAGTTACTTACAGGACCTTGACACCTCACAGTCCCAATCTGCCACACCTCAGTCCCAATCTCCCACACCACAGTCCCAGTGCCCCACATCTTCTAAGAAGAGTCTGTACACCTGGAACAATAAAACAGAGCCTGTGATACCGATGTCCTCCCCACCCTCCTCTGTCACAGACACCAGCCACAAGCCCGTATTGACACCCAACAACTATTGGAGCTATCCCAGACTCAAGTCCACCCCTGTGTATATTATTTCTGTTGAAAGTCCTTCAATCTTTGTGGTAAGTCAGCTTTTACTCATTTCATGTGGGGAAAAATTACTCTTGAAAGACCTTCAAACTGGAGTCTTTAACTCAATGGGGCATTTTTGTTAACACTTCATCTGGTTTGTGACTACTGTGGATTATGGAAAGCTTAACAGCTGAAATTGACATAAGGGTTACAAAATTGACTTGGGAACAAAAGTATTGGTAGGAGAAAATTAGATCATAATAGAACCATGTGTCTTAGTATTAATGTTTTGGTAACAATAATATTTTCAGATAAAAAATAGAAGAAATATTGTTAACATCAAATTAAAAATGGGGGATTTTTAAAGGTTGCTGGTAAAGGTAATAAAACAGTAAATTTAATTGTATAGTTTATGTTTATCAGCAATTTAAATACAAGGAGAATCCTGAAATTTCTGTAACTTGTTATAAAAAAAAAAAAGCCAGTGTAAGCAATAGTTTGGAACAGGTAAAGTTTGGTCTAAAAGTAATTTTTATTTTAGTGGCGCCATTTATAAAAGTATTTTATATTTTTTGTCACCTTGTGTTGGGTGTGAACTATCTCCTTTGTTGTGGAGTTATTTAAAGTCACATTTGTTGTATTTGATCCCCAGAGTATACCATCAGAACTTAAAGGTGATTGGGACAAGCTTCATGCCGACCTCATCCAAGATTATTCAACTTCTGAGCCTGTGAGTCTATGAAGTTGGCATGAATAAACTGACCATTAAATCACATAGATAATTTGTTAACACTATTGTACAGGAATAAGCCGACCAATAAATCACATAGATAATTTGTTAGCACTATTGTACAGGAATAAACAGACCAAAAAATCACATAGATAATTTGTTAACACTATTGTACAGGAATAAACTGACCATTAAATCACATAGATAATTTGTTAGCACTATTGTACAGTAATAAACTGACCAATAAATCACATAGATAATTTGTTAGCACTATTGTACAGTAATAAACATACCAATAAATCACACATTTTTAAAGTATGTTGGCTCTAGGGACAGAAATAAACAGAAATCACTTTGATTTGTTGGCACTTATTAAAAAAAATTATTAAAAAAGACTCTCCATATCTGCATCCTGGAAGGTGAAAATTTTGTCAATTTGTTTCTTGATTACTTTGGTTACCTACAGCTTACTCCATCCAGTGTCAAACAACTAATTTGTTTCTTGAATACTTTGATTACCTACAGATATCTCCGTCCAATGTCACAGAAAATGTGTTATATGCAGTCAAGTGTGACGATTGTTACTACAGGGGCCTCTACATTAAGACAATAGGGAATCTGGTCAGTGGTCATCTTAGTGTTAAATAGATAAGAAATCAATGGCTTTTGAGGTGTATTACCCAGGTGGGAAATTAATGGTTTTTGAGGTGTGTTATTCAGGTGGGACAAACTTGGTATTTGACGTGTGTTATTCAGGTGGGACAAACTTGGTTTTTGAGGTGTGTTACTCAGGTGGGACATACTTGGTTTTTGAGGTGTATTGCTATGGTGGGAAATCAGTGGTTTTTGAGTGTTACTCAGGTGGGACATGTCTGGTTTTTCAAGTGTATTACTCAGGTGGGACATCAGTGGATTGTGAGTGTTACTCAGGTGGGACATGTCTGGTTTTTGAGGTGTATAACTCAGGTGGGACATCAGTGGTTTTTGAGGTGTATTAATCAGGTGGGACATCAGTGGTTTTTTTTTTTTAGGTCTAATACACATTGCCACATCAATGTAAAATGACATATCACCATATTGGCACACCAGTTTGTTGTTTCAATCTTAGGGATCAAGTAAATGAGAGAAATCTAGAATATAGTCCAGATTATAACCATGGGTTATACTCAATGTTGACATTATCTCTAATGCTTTTTCTTTGTTTCCTCACAGTATCAAGTATTTTTACCTGACCATCATCGGTTTGAAGCTGTGTTGCCATCTCAATTGTTTTCACTTCATGAGCGGTTCTGTTCTTTGCCATTCTCAGCCTACAGGATGTCACTGGAAGGTGGGTCCTAATATTTATGGGTTCAACCCTTCTGTGATACCAGGCAAGGGCAAGGCTGTCATTCATTCTGTTTGTGTTATTAAGAGTTACGTACCGTTGGATTCCATCAAAAATCTTTTTTAAGGCCACACAATGTGAGATAAGTTTCGTATATGAGCAAGTCCAGCAGATTAGTTCCCTTTACCAGTCAATTTATGTTTCAGCAGTGCATACAAATTTGTTGTTTTCTTACCATGATAAGTTTTGAATACCTTAAGTTAAATCCCCATAGTTACAAATGCCAGTAGATAAAGAAAGTAGGTGCCCAAATACAATTGGTCTTGATGTCAAAATAATATGGAAAAAGGAATGACAGGTGATCTACAAAACATGAAGTATTGGGAATTTAGCTCCTCATAGATCCATTTATATATATTCTTTTCATCATCAATCATTTGATGAAAGTAGTTCCCAACCTATAATCAAGTTTCTTAAATTCAATAAATATGGTTTTAACAAATAACTAACTCTTAAAGCCCCAGAAGGTTTTCAATAAATTTCCGCCTCATTTCCGTAAGGATTTCCCATATTGCGATCAACTGGTTATGAAATTTGAAAAATTGCCTAAAATGCATTTATATTATTATTATCATAGTGACTTCATTTTTTAGGCTAAGAATGGTTATATTACATATCCAAAACACTGTTTTAAGTTAAATACTATATTTACCTGTAGTTTAGTACTATTATTTTTATTATTAAGCATAGGAAAATCGCATCTTCAACAACAAAAAAAACACCTAAAAACTACCAAAAAACTTCGCGAATCGAGCGATGACACTAGCGTGGGCAACGGCCGCTATTGCAGGAAGTTGAATACATCATTTTTGAAGCTTTGAAGAGTTTTTACTTTTCTGTGATTTCGTTTCTAAAGAGAGTTCCATCGAGGCATGCATTACCACACTTCAGTAATAGCGGATAGGTGCGGATTACCACGCTTTGGGGCTTTAAGAGTTAACTTTGTTTGGATGTAGCATCCATTGGATGTAGCATCCAATCAGAATAAATTAGTTTACCTAATTTTTCTTTGTTTAATTTTTATAAATTAGCACAATTATTTTTTAGCTCACTAATTATAAATTAATACACCTAACTTTTCTTTGTTTAGTTCAATAATAATACATTTTTACACCTAACTTTTCTTTGTTTAGTTCAATTATTATAAATTAGTAAACCTAACTTTTCTTTGTTTGGGTCAAAATTATAAATAAGTACACCTGACTTTTCTTTGTTAGCTCAATAATTATAAATTACTACACCTGACTTTTCTTTGTTAGCTCAATAATTATAAATTACTACACCTGACTTTTCTTTGTTTAGTTCAATAATTATAAATTACTACACCTGACTTTTCTTTGTTTAGTTCAATAGTTATAAATTAGCAGCCAACTATAGATCTCTGCATTCAACTTAGATTTTGTTGTTTGTTGTTTAGGTGTGGTGCCCAAAGGAACTGAATGGGACGCCCAAGCTAAGACATGGTTTATCAACAAAATCAACCAGAAAACCCTATACGCCGTGATCCTCCGGGAGAGAGAATCCTGCTCAGGACCAAATAGTGTGCTGCCCCCTCCTGCCTTGGTGGTACGTCTCATTGACACCAGCGGTGAAGATGACATCGTAATCGATGAGTTAATGGAGCAGCAAGGTTTGGCCTTGAGGAAAGAGCAGATAAATTAGGTCACTGCGATCTGTTTGCTAGGTCACTGCTGGGGGATATTATTTATTGAAAACTGCTTCCAAGAGTCATTCTTGTGGAGTATCCAGATTATCCAGAATACACTTTTTTGTGATGCGGATTTATATACATTCATGTGTTGCCTGTGGCCAATCAGCTGAACTCAGCAACATGAACCAAGAAGGCAACTAGTCATTTGGAACAATGCTCCAATCTTTTCTCTGTGCATTCAGCTATATGTGATAGACAACGCCTATCTTCAGGCTAGACTTGCCTCATCTGTGATTCCTTGGCTCACCTGTGATGGCATGGCTCACCCATGCTTTAATACATGGAGCGCAGTATGAAACTGCTTGATGAAGTCCTTATTGTCAGACAAATGGGCAACCAGAGTTTTTACTGGACACTTTACTACGAATCACGAAAAAAGTTTGATAACATTTGTTTTTCCTAGTGTTCTTTTTCATAAAAACTTTCTAAGCAAAGTGCATTTTTGTCATGTTAGCTGTTTGTTATTGAAATATTTTATTTGCTTTATTTTCCGAAGTTGTCCTGTGTGTCCATGTGGGCAGGCAACCTCCTTCTCTCTCCCCCCCCCCCACCACCACCACATCTCTCCCAGGTTCTGTTTTCATTAGATTAGCTTCCTTGGGCAAAGATATTATTTTAAGCAGATTATATTTTTGTAGCATTGATTGAAGTGTAACCACCATCAAAGTGAGAGTCAACTTCATCTCATCATCCATTGCCTTCATCTTATCATCCATTGCCTTCATCTCATCATCCATTGCCTTCATCTAATGATCCATTGCCTTCATCTCATCATCCATTGGCTTCATCTCTTCATCCTTTGGGTCCCACATTCCCTAGCTTAGATCAAAACCTTCAAAGAGGGCCTCACCCACACACACACACATTTTTTCTTCATTCCATTTGTTTTATTACAGGAACCGGTGACTGATGAGCTTAATGTTTGAATTTCATGGTCTCGTAACTTGTAATCATAATAACACTATGACTATGGTGTTTCAATCATGTATGCAGTTATGTATCAATGTTGATGTTTGCTTTAAATTGAAGTAATTAAATAGTATTACTTTAAGGATGGCACCTTTTAGTAAATTATTTTAACAAATTGTTTTTCAAAACTTGAATAAAGTGTGTTGAATTTTTCATACTTTAAAAGACATTCGTTGGTCTTTGAATATTGTTTTGAAAGATTTGTGTGTTGACAAAAGATTCATTAATTGATCTGGGACTAAAACAATACACAGTATATATTCGTCTGGGACTCATTTCAATGGAGGTAATATATTAAAATGATTCAATCAACCTTTAAAACAGAGAAGAAATTGTTGAACCATCCATGGATGGCAATCATTATGTAATAAGAAATCTCTGCAAGTTTGTTTTTTTATTCCTTGTTCTTAGTAACATTTTCTGTAACACTGGCTATGTCGCGTCACATCATACCAGCATAATGTGCCGTCACACCACACCAGCATAATGTCCCGTCACACCACACCAGCATAATGTCCTGTCACACCACACCAGCATAATGTCCCATCACACCACCATAATGTCCTGTCACACCACACCAGCATAATGTCCTACCACACCAACATAATGTCCTGTCACACCACACCACCATAATGTCCCATCACACCACACCAGCATAATGTCCCATCACACCACCATAATGTCCTGTCACACCACACCAGCATAATGTCCTGTCACACCACACCAGCATAATGTCCTGTCACACCACACCAGCATAATGTCCTGTAACACAATATCAGCCAAATGTCCAATCACACCACACCAGCATAATGTCCCATCACACCACACCAACATAACGTCCTGTCACACAGTATCAGCCTAATGTCCCATCACACCACCATAATGTCCTGTCACGCCACACCACCATAATGTCCCATCACACCACACCAGCATAATGTCCCATCACACCACCATAATGTCCTGTCACACCACACCAACATAATGTCCTGTCACACCACACCAACATAATGTCCTGTCACACCACACCACCATAATGTCCCATCACACCACACCAGCATAACGTCCTGTCACACAATATCAGCCTAATGTCCAATCACACCACACCAGCATAATGTCCCATCACACCACACCAGCATAACGTCCTGTCACACCACACAAGAATAATGTCCTGTCACACCACACCAGCATAATGTCCCATCACACCAACATAATGTCCTGTCACACCACACCACCATAATGTCCCATCACACCACACCAGCATAACGTCCTGTCACACAATATCAGCCTAATGTCCAATCACACCACACCAGCCTAATGTCCCATCACACCACACCAGCATAACGTCCTGTCACACAATATCAGCCTAATGTCCAATCACACCACACCAGCATAATGTCCCATCACACCACACCAGCATAATGTCCTGTCACACCACACAAGAATAATGTCCTGTCACACAATAGCCTAACGTCCTGGCACACCACTCCAGCATAATGTCCCGTCACACCACAAAAGCGTAATGTCCTGTCACACAATATCAGCCTAATGTCCCGTCACACCACACAAGCATAATGTCCTGTCACACCACACCATCATAATGTCCTGTCACACCACACCAGCATAATGTCCCATCACACCACACCAGCATAATGTCCTGTCACACAATATAAACCTAATGTCCCATCACACCTCACCAGCATAAAGTCCCATCACACCACACCAGCATAATGTCCTGTCACACAATATAAACCTAATGTCCCATCACACCACACCAGCATAATGTCCCATCACACCACACCAGCATAATGTCCTGTCACACAATATCAGCCTAATGTCCCATCACACCTCACCAGCATAATGTCCTGTCACACAATATCAGCATAATGTCCCATCAAACCACACCAACATAATGTCCTGTCACACAATATCAGCATAATGTCCCATCACACCACACCAACATAATGTCCTGTCACACAATATCAGCATAATGTCCCATCACACCACACCAACATAATGTCCTCTCACACAATATCAGCATAATGTCCCATCAAACCACACCAGCATAATGTCCTGTCACACCACACCAGCCTAATGTCCTCTCACACCACACCAGCCTAATGTCCTGTCACACAATATCAGTCTAATGTCCTGTCACACCATACCAGCATAATGTCCTGTCACACCACACCAGCATAATGTCCTGTCACACAATATCAGTCTAATGTCCTGTCACACCACACCAGCATAATGTCCTGTCACACCACACCAGCATAATGTCCTGTCACACCACACCAGCCTAATGTCCTCTCACACCACACCAGCATAATGTCCTGTCACACCACACCAACATAATGTCCCATCACACCACTCCAGCATAATGTCCCATCACACCACACCAGCACAATGTCCCATCACACCACACCAGCCTAATGTCCCATCACACCACACCAGCATAATGTCCTGTCACACAATATCAGCCTATGTTCCGTCACACCATACCAGCATAATGTCCTGTCACACCACACCAGCACTAATGTCCTGTCACACAATATCAGCCTAATGTCCTGTCACACAATATCAGCCTAATGTTCTGTCACACTACACCAGCATAATGTCCTGTCACACCACACCAGCATAATGTCCTGTCACACAATGTCCCGTCACACCACACCGGCATACGCCCCCTCGCCATTTCAGTTACAATTTAGTTGCCTTTTAAAATCATGGGTTTGTAAGACATCACTTGACTTTATGGCACTGGCTGCATACAAAATGTGCCACTGTGTTTTTGGCCATCCAGCCACCTTAGAGTTTTGGCCAGCTGACTACAGACTTCTGGCCATCCAACAACCTTTTAGTGCCAACCACGCAACCACCTTAGATTGCCAACCACGCAACCACCTTAGATTGCCAACCACCCAACCACCTTACATTTCCAACCCCTCAACCGACTTAGATTTCCAATCACCTTGTGTACATAATAAACAACAATCAAAATTAGTCATTACCTGATGTCGGTCTTTTGTAGTGAAATATGACGTAAGAAGTAATAAAGGGGGAAACTAGCATATACCTCTTTTTCAATCAATCGAGTAATTTATGGGAATACAGTAAAACTATGAATATGCTGTACAACTTTTATGTAGGCATACAAGTAATTATTATTATAACCTAAATGACCCGGAAACCAAGGTTTGAAAAACAAAGAAAGACCCAATAATATTGTATAGTATTAAAGAAGAGAAGTTCAGAGGAGAGTTTCTAAAAGACAACTGTACAGCTGTGAAACTATTATTAGATTCAACCAGATCAACAAGGAATGCCTGTAGTCATAGAATAGAGTTTTGAGGAGAAAGGCTATTTCAGTAAACCACTATTGTCAGTTACACTTCCCCTGAGACATGGAAGGAAATTTCATTGGTCCATATACAATAAATATATTTTTTTTAAAAATAAACGTAAATAAAATTTAAAAAAACAACAACAACAAAACACGAAGTTTTTGACTGAAAATCCTTTAAATATGAGACGCGATCGATATTTATTAAAATGTTTTCTTGACTATTTTATTGTATCACATACGTTTACTTTTTAAAAAATATATTTTATTTAACATATCACATTTTTGGACGGAAAAATAAATTGATAAGTTGTATTCATCTAAAAGTATGTTCAATATCATACGCACCGCGTGTGTCTAGCATAGACACAGAGGCGTAGCTATGAGAGGGCGAGGGGGGGGGACAAAAATTCGAAAGTTCTCCCACGCCCCACTTGAGGGGGCCCCAAATTAGTGTCTGAAATTGTTTTTTTTTTAAATTAAATATTAAGCTACCGCCATGGATCTGGGGCCCCATAGAGGTTAAGCAAGGCCCCCAAGCCCTTGCAAATTCCTAGCTTCGCCACTGCATAGACATTATTATGCTACATAGAGATAAACTAAAAAGTGCATTAATTTAATTTTTTTACATTCGATCGATCTGAAATTTTGATACAATGCAAAGTTAGGTGACAAGTCTATTCGCAAAACTTCAGTTTTAAAAAAAAAAATATATATTTCTTTAAAAATTTCAGACCCAACAAACAGATCACGCACCTGCTTTATTAAAGGGAACCTTGGTAGCTTGTGTCGTGTTATGACCAGTGGCTAGTTCTATCGGGTTATGACCAGTGGCTCGTTCTATCGGCTTATGACCAGTGGCTAGTTCTATCGTCTTATGACCAGTGGCTAGTTTTATCGGCTTATGACCAGTGGCTCGTTCTATCGTCTTATGACCAGCGGCTAGTTCTATCGTCTTATGACCAGTGGCTAGTTTTATCGTCATAGTGGCTAGTTCTATCGGCTTATGACCAGTGGCTAGTTATATCGTCTTATGACCAGTGGCTAGTTTTATCGGCTTATGACCAGTGGCTCGTTCTATCGTCTTATGACCAGTGGCTAGTTCTATCGTCTTATGACCAGTGGCTAGTTTTATCGTCATAGTGGCTAGTTCTATCGTCTTATGACCAGTGGCTAGTTCTATCGGCTTATGACCAGTGGCAAGTTCTATCGGCTTATGACCAGTGGCTAGTTCTATCGTCTTATGACCAGTGGCTAGTTTTATCGGTTATGACCAGTGGCTCGTTCTATCGTCTTATGACCAGTGGCTAGTTCTATCGTCATATGACCAGTGGCTAGTTCTATCGTCTTATGAACAGTGGCTAGTTTTATCGGCTTATGACCAGTGGCTAGTTTTATCGTCTTATGACCAGTGGCTAGTTCTATCGGCTTATGACTAGTGGCTAGTTCTATCGGCTTATGACAAGTGGCTAGTTTTATGGTCAGTGGCTAGTTTTATCGAATCATGGCGAGCGCAACGAGGGCTGTAACAATTCAGAATAATTTTTTAAATTCATTTTCCCTAAAATACAGACTTGAGAGAACTGCATGCACGTTTTTTTACCCTGATAGTAAATTTAAAATTATTTTTTTTACAAAAAATGTGTTTGTCCCTGCATTAAAAAAATGTTGTTAAACGTGGCAAAGGCCTTGAAGTAATAAGCGACCTGCCTGCGAGAGTTTTAATTAATGAGATATTTTCTACCTTCTATATTCTTTTGTATCCCTTGATCACGGACCTCCGAAATGTAGGTCACCCTAACAAACCAGTAATGACGTTTATTGTTGGGGCGCGATGGTATCGGTCAGTGATGTAACTATCAAACTGAGCAATGGATCAAGTCACTATAAAAGTGATAGGGGGAAAGAACTCACGCATCAAACTTTCCAAACTTTGGAGTCGGCAAACATGAAGATGGTATCTGAAGTTTTGGCCTATAGTCTACATTATTTTGTTGAATTCATTAATGGAATATTAGTGAATTTTTTTTTAAATAAAAAAAGCTTATTTCTTTTTAAACAAAAGTCTTCTTATCAAAGACTGCCATAATTAAAATCCAAAAAACAATTACTTAGATTCTGACGTTGATTAAACAAAAGCAAAACGTGGGGGCAACCAAGTACCTTCTGTAGTTAAGAGATTCGTCCAGCATGCATCCGTGTTATTATGTTTTCACTTTACTGAAACGTTTCTTGAGCACACATTTTTTTTAAATAGCTGTGTTTTTCTTTTTTTTTTTTTTCCCACTTTTCGATTTTCGCCATTTTCCCACCACAGATGTCGCTAACTCTGTACCTGGCTGGCGTGGTGCTCCTGTGGCTGACAGCAGTAAGCGATGGTCAGTTGGACGTGACTCTGACGGCCATTGGCACGTCGCTGGACACATTGCGTGACGACATGAAGTACAAGGATCAGATCGTGGCACTCCTGGCCAGGCAGATCATGATGAACAGGTTCCAGGACGAGGAGCGGTCAGTCACGTGACCCTTGTGTCTAATCACGCAGCCTTCACACGTTGTCAATAGTTTTTTTTTTCTCAGTTGCTTGTGACACTGTGACTACACAATGGCTCTATGCTCAAAATCTTACCGAAACTCCTAATAGATCACACACATCTCATTCTAACCTTCATGAACTGTGTCATCCTTCTGCGCATTTCATTTAGCGCATCCCTGTGTCATTTTCACTTCCTCTTTCACATATCTAAAAATTCCTCTGCTTCTCTTGTTTAAAGTAAACTTTTGCTGTTGTATCACTTTCAAACTTAAACACTCTGACACATTCTTCACTTGTCTCTCTTTCGCTCCCCATTACACCTCCACCATTATGTAATTTTGCCCCCTCCTTACCTTCACCAGCACCCCCTTTGTCTCCGCCTCTTTTCAAAATAGTCACCATTAACAAACCAATTTTCCCCTGCAGAGTACGATCTGAAGGTGATTCTGGCATCGTCATGGTACGCAACTATCTCCGCGGTACGGCCAATTACTACTCGTCATCACACACGGGATTTGGATTCGCTGCCATTCACGACCACAGTCTGTCTCAAACAACCCTAGGCATGGGCGAGGTACGTTCATTGGTCAGGGCGAGGTACGTTGGTCGAGTGGCAGCACGCTCGACTGGCGTACCGTTGGTCACGGGTTCAAATCCCTGTGAAGGCAAAGATATGTTCCCGGGGCCTACGGCGTCCCTGAGTCCACCCAGCTCCGAATGGGTACCTAGCACTAGTTAGGCGGCTGGGTAATGCGTGGAACCCTCAACGCCGTGGCCTGTGAACACTGCATCACTTGCCAACAGATCATCATTCATGGTCTGTGGACGAAATTATCTTTTGCATAGAAGGAGCGTCTGTATAGATAAGAAGATAATAAGGGCAGTCACTGGGCGAAGTACGTTCATTGGGCAGGGCAGTCATTAGGTGAGGTACGTTCATTGGTCAGGGCAGTCATTAGTGAGGTACGTTCATTGGTCAGGGCAGTCACTGGGTGAGGTACGTTCATTGGTCAGGGCAGCCACTGGGCGAAGTACGTTTATTGGTCAGGGCAGTCACTAGGTGAGGTACGTTCATTGGTCAGGGCAGTCACTGGATGAGGTACGTTCATTTATCAGGGCAGTCACTGGGTGGGGTAATTTCATGAGTTGATAGTCTCTAGGGTCCTGCCGTATCTGAGACTAGAAGGGCATGAGTGGGGTTTAGGGGCAGTCGTCCATGTTTTTAATGTCCCAGACTACGATGTGAGGGGCCCCACGCTGTACTGTTGGGAGTCATTCACCCTTAATTGCAAGGGACACACAAACGAAGACATCCGGGTGTCTGTTCAAGAGCCACGCCCACGTGATCTCTGTGTTTTAGAGAATCCTTTTGGTCAAAGTCAACTTGACAAGTTTCACAACTAACTGAAATATAAATAATTAAACAAAATATAATTTTACGGCTTTTCTCATGTAATTTTATCATTAATAAAGTGAAACATTATGTCTCCACCCATTCACTCATACTCATTACATTAATACAGTTCTTCAACTATTATAAGTACCACAATAGCCACGTACTGACAGTGACAAGATAACTTTCTCATAATGTCACAAAACTCAGTGACAATATCATCAACAAAGGGATATTATCTTTGACTTCGCTGACATTATCTAACATCATTGATATCATCTAACACTACCGAAATCATCTAACACTACCGATATCCTCTAACACCACTGATATCCTCTAACACCATTGATATCCTCTAACACCACCAATATCCTCTAAAATCATTGATATCCTCTAACACAGCTGATATCCTCTAACACAACTGATATCCTTCTGACTCCACTGATATTCTCTGTTACCACTGATATCCTCTAACACAACTGATATCCTCTAAAACCATTGATATCCTTTTACACCACTGATATCCTCTAACATAACTGATATCCTCTAACACAATTGATATCCTTTAACACCACTGATAGTCTCTAACTCCACTGGCATCATCTAACACCATTGATATCCTCTAACCCCGCTATCCCAGGTTACAGCTGTCCTGAACGGTGTTCAGTTTCGAACATCTCACAATGATTACGTCATCCGTAAACCCAGCAACTCGTCCAAGAACTGGCTGGAGACAGAGCCCATCCCCCCGCCTCCTGTACCTCAGTCTGTACTTGATATGACAACAGTCCAGGTAAACTGCTGCAACTGTTTGAGAACCACTGCACTTCCTCAAACTTCTATGCACATTGTCCAAGAACCGCTACGACCTTATTAAAACACTAATACATCCAAATAATTCATTATTTCTGTTATTAAAACACTAATACATTCGAATGCTTCATTAACACGTTCTAAGAACAAGTAACTCTATGTACGCTTTGACATAGTCCATGTTTACTTCTAATTTAATCTTGTCTTAATTTAACACAACACAGACACAAGCACGCAATGAAAGAAATATTAGATAGACACACACACACAAAGAAAGAAAGAAAGAAACACACTATCAACTGTATTCCCACTATTTTACTCTGTTGAATCTCGCCTATGAAATTTACTTTCTGTTGCTCTTTCTTTACCTTCAGTTTGATGTTTTCATTTATTTCTTGAGTCACCGCAATCGTACATGAATTTATTCCTTATGTCATTCCTTATAATGATTCTATTGTTTTCTCTCTTTGAGGGGTCCAAAAAATATACGGCATGTGAGTTTTTAGCTGGTGCACAGTCAAACTAGCACAATTATTTAAACGTAAACTAAAATAACGATATATTAAATACACTTAGACTTGACTAAACGTGTATTGTGTAGTGTTATATTAGATATCCTTGACTAGATGTGTATTGTATAGTGCTATATTAACTATCCTTGACTAGATGTGTATTGTAAAGTGTTATATTAACTATCCTTGACTAGATGTGTATTGTATATTGTTTTATTAAATATCCTTGACTAGATGTGTATTGTATATTGTTCTATTAAATATCCTTGACTAGATGTGTATTGTATAGTGTTATATTAAATATCCTTGACTAGATGTGTATTGTATAGTGTTTTATTAAATATCCTTGACTAGATGTGTATTGTGTGATTATCTCTTGCGGGGCCAATGATTGTATTTAACTCTCCCCTCCCCACAGGCTCAGATTGAAGAGATGCGCCAATATTTCCTGGCCTTCCAAACACAGAACTCCAGCCTCAGAGATTACCGGCCTTACTTCAGACCTGTCCTGTGTTACCTGGAGGGCACCTGGCTGGTCAACACGACGACCACAAACATTGACAACAATGAGAAGGTCAGCGACGATTTCTTCTGCTTACAAAGTGTACTGTAAAATTAATGAGAGGAACTCCTTGGTAAAAAAAGTGTTTGTCTATAATAAGAGATTTGTGTCTATCCATATGAGATGGGCCAGTCTATAGAAGATTGTCTATAAGTGATATGGGAAGTGTTTGTCTATAATAAGAGATATGTCTATCCATATTATGACATGTGCCTATCCGTAGTTGATTTGTATGTCTATAAGAGATATGTCTGTTCTTTGATATTTTTCTTCTTGGACCTGTCAATAGACCGTGCCGATGAAACAATCAAACGTCATAGTAACAACTGTAACTCTCCAGTTATCCCGTACAGCGTAAAAATGAAACTGTCTTGCTGCGTAACTCGGCTACAGCACATGCATCGGCAATTTTTCTTGTTTGGGGGTTGGGCAAGGGGGAATTTGTGACATAATGTCAGATGTGACTGATGTTGACTTGTCACTGTCCATTACTTGTGATTGATTTTGAATTGTCAATGACCTTGTCTTGTGAATTAACTTAACCTTCTGCTAACCTTGACTTCTGGCTGACCTAGAAAAATTCGGGTTGACGTAGATTTGTGACTGACCTTGACTTGGGATTGACATTAACTCCTACCTGGCTTTGAGCTGTGAATGCTCTTGGATTGTTGCTCACCTTGACCTGTGACTGACCATGACCTCCTCATCTCCCCTCAGGCCCGCACTGAGTCCTACCTGGGGTCCGTCACCTCAATTTCTCAACTCGTGTCCAGCCTCCCGTCCACCATCATAGGTGTCGACGACGTGACCAACGAGCCCATCCTGGCCCAGTGGTGGTACAGGACCCTGTGTTACCCAACTGATTCCGACATTCCGACATCTTACCTCCAGAAGGTGAGAGCTTGAACTAGGGTTTAGTTATATTTAGTTTTTTTTAAAATCTAATCCTTAAATGTCTATCCATAAGTTTGTTGGATTAATTAGAAAATATTTTCTTAATTAAAACAACAAAAATTCTTTTACACGAGACACACCTCTGGATTTGATGACAGGGCGGAATAATAAAAATAACGCCTCTGTAACTAAATATTGGTTGAATTTGTCTATCAAAATCATCATTCTCATCGAGATGTCAAAAATGTTTATCGGTAGGGGAGGTGGGCGTACGAATGACCACCAAAGGGTGCACTGCTCTCACAAAATGACGATTTAGATTTAGGTGATTATTTTTACAGAGAATAGAACCAGTGACATCAACCAAGTCAAAGTTGTGAAGTCAGTTTAAAAAATAAAATTCTATTGATGGAAGCTTGTTGTCGACTGTGTTAATTCACTTTGTCACCTAATGAAGCAAGCTCTCCTGACCTAATGGTGCCCTCCTGACCTAATGGTGTCCTCCTGACCTAATGGTGCTCCCCTCTATCTAAGGGTAGGGTGCCCTCCTGACCTAATGGTGTCCTCCTGACCTAATGGTGCTTTCCTCTATCTAAGGGTAGGGTGCCCTCCTGACCTAATGGTGCCCTCCTGACCTAATGGTGCCCTTCTGACCTAATGGTGTCCTCCTGACCTAATGGTGCTTCCCTCTATCTAAGGGTAGGGTGCCCTCCTGACCTAATGGTGCCCTCCTGACCTAAGGGTGCACTCCTAAACTAATGGTGCTCTCCTCTAAGGGTAGGGTGCCCTCCTGACCTAATGGTGTCCTCCTGACCTAATGGTGTCCTCCTGACCTAATGGTGCCCTCCTGACCTAATGGTGTCCTCCTGACCTAATGGTGTCCTCCTGACCTAATGGTGCTCCCCTCTATCTAAGGTAGGGTGCCCTCCTGACCTAATGGTGTCCTCCTGAACTAACGGTGCCCTCCTGACCTAATGGTGCCCTCCTGACCTAATGGTGCCCTCCTGACCTAATGGCGTCCTCCTGACCTAATGGTGCCCTCCTGAACTAATGGTGCCCTCCTGACCTAATGGTGCCCTCTTGACCTAAGGGTGACCTCATGACCTAATGGTGCCCTCGTGACCTAATGGTGCCCTCCTGACCTAATGGTGCCCTCCTGACCTAAGGGTGCCCTCGTGACCTAAAGGTGCCATACAATACCTAAAGGTGCCCTCCTGACCTAAAGGTGCTCCCCTCTACCTAAGGGTGCCCTCCTGACCTAATGGTGCCCTCCTGACCTAATGGTGCCCTCCTGACGTAATGGTGCCCTCCTGACCTAAGGGTGCCCTCCTGACCTAAGGATGCCCTCCTGACCTAAGGGTGCCTTCCTGACCTAAGGGTGCCCTCCTGACCTAAGGGTGCCCTCCTGACCTAAGGGTGCCCTCCTGACATAATGGTGCTCCCCTCTAACTAAGGGTGCCCTCCTGACCTAAGGGTGCCCTCCTGACCTAAGGGTGCCCTCCTGACATAATGTTGCCCTCCTGACCTAATGTTGCCATCTTGACCTAAAGGTGCCCTCCTGCCTGACCTAATGTTGCCCTCATGACCTAATGTTGCCATCCTGACCTAAGGATGCCCTCTTGACCTAAGGGTGCCCTCCTGACCTAAGGGTGCCCTCCTGACCTAATGTTGCCCTCCTGTCCTAATGTTGCCATCTTGACCTAAAGGTGCCCTCCTGACCTAATGTTGCCCTCATGACCTAATGTTGCCATCCTGACCTAAGGATGCCCTCTTGACCTAATGGTGCTCCCCTCTACATAAGGGTGCTCTCCTGACCTAAGTGTGCCCTCCTGTCCTAATGGCGCTCCCTTTTTAACGATGCCCTCCTGACATAATGGTGCCCTCCTTAACTGTTGGTGCCCTCCTTACCTAATGGTTTCTCTCGTTACTTTATGTGCCCTCTTTACCGAATGGTGCCAAACCTAGTACCGTGAACCCTTGATTATAAAATAATGACCGCTAATAAAAAGTTCACTAACTGTGTCCACTCTCAATGTCCAGGTGGATGAGATCGCCTACCGCTATCCACGCAACCTTCCACTGACCAGCTCTCCAACAAACCGAGGCGTCCGTTACGTGCTGGACGACAAACAACTAGAAGGGTAAAACTGGACAAACAATATCTCTAACTTACTGACTGACTTAACTGACAAGCTGAAAAGCAAAATAGATGACTAACTGTCTAACTAACTAGCTGAATAAATGATTGGCTAAATTACTCGCTAACAGACTAATTGACTAGCCGATTAGCTCAATAACTGACTGAATTGATGACTATCCAAATAACTGACTAGCTGACGTACTGACGAATGACCCTTATTACGTCAAAATAGGTCAAATATCTCCATATGCCTCCATCTACTATCGAGACATTCGCTTAACTCGGACAAACTGTGTCTACGAGATGATGGCACGAAGGACTCAATGACTCCTTGTTTACCCCACAGCACTATGTAAAATGACGCTCAATGGTGTTAGTGACTTTAAGTTTTCTAGTCGTATCTCCTCAAATACACATGATCCACAAGACACATGACATCTTAAAATATTTGCACAACATCTTTGGTCAGATTGTCAAACGTAACTTGTCTCCTCAGTTACCGAAGCTACTCTTTCCTTGACCGTCTGGTGGCTAAGATCCCAGGGCTGGACAACACCCCCTCCGCTCTGTCCGAGAGGGCATTGGGTCTGAGGGACGTGAAGGTCGCAGACAACAGCGGCGTCCTTAACCTTGGTTACTACAGCCGACAGTATGCAGACTACTTTGACGTCATGGGCAAAAGTGTAAGTTGATAGACAGACCCATCAACCCATAGTCTGTTCATAACAGATCCATCACTGACCCCTCCCCCAAACTATCCCACCACCCCATGCACTGAATAACTCTTCCCTCCCCCAAGTGCGGTAATCTCCACTCTACTCCAACCAGGTGGTCAACCGTGGGTTTAATGATGCCAACATGTTCGTAGCTCTGACAACCCAGCCCCAGGTCGCGCCCCTGCTGGTCAACCAATGTACAACGCCCATGAAGTGCGCCATCAAGAGACGAGACATCAAGGCCAGCTGGATGATCCCGCTTGAAGTTGTCTACCTTACACCTTTACTCTCCTGGAACCCGTACGCCATACCATACGGAGTGAGTGTTTCTGAGTGACGAATGGCATAATCTATGGAATTCGTATTAGAATAACAAACGCGTATGTTCTTTGTCGGATAAATAATTGATTAGTATCATTAGGATTCTAGCGTTAGACAGTGGCTATATATTTTTTTTATACATTATGTGCTGTTTGAGATTTTAAAAAAAAATTCGCCTTTCATGTTCTCATTGAAATCCTTGAAATTAGTAGTCTAGAGATTTCAAGATTTTTACTCATAGATTTGACTCAAGTATTTTGTGTATTCCAGGCCCCACAGTCTGTGATGACCGCCTCAGGCAGAACTGGTCAGTTTTCCAGCAATGCGTTAAATGGGTCAAACGAGCAATCCTTTACCTGGACACCAGCAGAGTTCTTCAGCACCGCAACACCTGAAAATTCGGACAACGCTGATACCAACCCGGCGTTTAAGTGGGTCATGGATGGTCAGGTGAGAAGGCTGATTAAGTGGGTCATGGATAGTAAGGTGAGAGGGCAGATTAAATGGGTAATGGATAGTCAGGTGATAGGGCAGATTAAATGGGTCATGGATACTCAGGTGAGAGGGCTGATTATGTGGGTCATGGATAGTAAGGTGAGAGGGCAGATTTAGTGGGTCATGGATAGTAAGGTGAGATAGCAGATTCAGTGGGTCATAGATAGTCAGGTGAGAGGGTAGATTAAGTAGGTCATGGAAAGTAAGGTGAGAGGGCAGATTCAGTGGGTCATGGATAGTAAGGTGAGATAGCAGATTCAGTGGGTCATGGATAGTCAGGTGAGAGGGCAGATTAAGTAGGTCATGGATAGTAAGGTGAGAGGGCAGATTTAGTGGGTCATGGATAGTAAGGTGAGATAGCAGATTCAGTGGGTCATGGATAGTCAGGTGAGAAGGTAGATTAAGTAGGTCATGGAAAGTAAGGTGAGAGGGCAGATTCAGTGGGTCATGGATAGTAAGGTGAGATAGCAGATTCAGTGTGTCATGGATAGTCAGGTGAGAGGGCAGATTAAGTAGGTCATGGATAGTAAGGTGAGAGGGCAGATTCAGTGGGTCATGGATATTTAGGTGAGATAGCAGATTCAGTGGGTCATGGATAGTCAGGTGAGAGGGCAGATTAAGTAGGTCATGGATAGTAAGGTGAGAGGGCAGATTGAGTGGGTCATGGATAGTAAGGTGAGATAGCAGATTCAGTGGGTCATTGATAGTAAGGTGAGATGGCAGATTCAGTGGGTCATGGATAGTAAGGTGAGATAGCAGATTCAGTGGGTCATGGATAGTAAGGTGAGATAGCAGATTCAGTGGGTCATGGATAGTCAGGTGAGATAGCAGATTCAGTGGGTCATGGATAGTCAGGTGAGATAGCAGATTCAGTGGGTCATGGATAGTAAGGTGAGATAGCAGATTAAGTGGGCCATGGATAGTCAGGTGTGGGGCATAAATGGGTCACGGCTAGTCAACTGAGATGATAGTTTAAATAGGTCATAAGTACTCAGCCGAGATTACAGATTAAATGGGTCATGGCTAGGCAGGTGAGATGACAGTCTTAGGGTGTGATGAAATCAGTTGGGGCCCAGGGGGCTTGGCCTATTTGGGGGCCCCTGCTTTCGACAACATGAAATGAAATAATGCACTTAATAAATATATGAATATACATTTAAATTGGTACTGTATATCAGTTCGGTACAATATATCAGTTCGGTACAGTATATCAGTTTGGTACAGTATATAGTAAATAGTCATCAAGACTCTTTTAATTAATAATATCGTTGCTAATTGGCGATATAATGCACAAGTGACAAATCTCAGTTCATATTTCCTCACATCGTGCTTTCTGTGCGGCAAAGTCATCTATGACATCATCTAGAGTCTAGATTAATGCTGTCTAGTATGTTTGAATTCACTGACATTGAAGTCATGCCGCTAAGTCTTTCTTATGTCATTGTGCTCCTGATGTAGTTTTTGTTTAACATGAGTTTTGAGAATGATCTGACCTGGGTTAGCACTGTTCGGGTGGAGGTTGCAAGGTTAGAGCACACATTACTATATGAAGCCAGCTTCCTCAATATGTCAGTTGATGATTGTGGTGATTGTGGTACTGTTTTTTAAAAATGAAAACAGCTCGTGCATAAATGAAATCATTGAACAAGCGATTTGTCTGTATTGCATTATACCATCAGGAAAAAGTAACAAATTTTTCATCAGCATTTAATCCCCCATAGACTTCAAGAAAAAAACCAAAGGTGTCCACATGGTTTCAGGCTTTATGAATATGTCCTTCATCTCCATATGAAGTCGGCCCATCACTTCTGTCTCAACACGTTTGAATTTCATTCAGTTTTATTGACAGTCCAACATCGAAGTCAACTCCCCATCAAGATTTTTCTTTCTTCTGGTTGTTTTGCTTACAGGAAATCCATAGCATTCGCTGCCTTATTTTGCTCTTCCATGGATTGGGTGATCAATTTCGTCTGTTTCTCATCATTTTGCAGAAAGCATGAAAGGGTCTTAATCTCTTCAGCAGGTTCCAGTATGTGCACTCAGACTTTTGTAGTTTCTTCTGAACTATATTGATTTGGCGCAGGAGATTTAACCAACCAGAATTCCAGATACTCAAAATTTGATAATTTTCCACTGAATAAAGAAGATGCTGTGCATTACTTCTAGTGTCCCTTCTTTCAGTACTTGTTTAAGAAAGTTTCTCCAACAGCTTGATGATTTTGTCAAGTTGCAAGGAACCTGATGACGTAGCTTCTTGTCTTGTACTACTCTTCATTTTTGGACTCCCGACTCCAGCTTCTTTCAGTTTGATCTATCTCTGGGATAAAATTGGGGAAAAAAAGTTGAACAACTCACCTACAGTTTCAAATTGGTTACAATTTGTGGATCTATCTCAGCAGAATGAAGAGCTACCAGGTTGAGAGAGTGATTATTACAGCTCAGAAATGTTGCCTTTAGATTTATGTGTATTAGGCGTTTCTGCAGGCCAGACAGACGGCCACTCATTGTGACCGCATTATCATAGGTTTGACCTCTGCACAGATCAAAGTCCAATCCAATATTTTTAAGCGTTTCCAGAACATAATGTTATGCATCTGGCTTCTCAATTTTCAAGTACCAGAAGAATGAATCTTTTATTTCGAAACTCTTGACATCCGAGTAACAAACTATAAGGGATATTTGTTCTTGGTGAGAAACACCTGCAGTGGAATCAAGCATCAGAAAAAGTAACAAACTTGCTTGACTTTCCCAAGAATTGATTGCTTAACTTTGTTGCCCATCAAGTTTATAAACTCATTTTAAATTTCTGGTGACAAATAATGAGTCTTAACAGATTCAATTCTATGTTAGTGGTGTTTTGTAACTTCATCAAATTCTGCAAGAAATTTCAAAGATGCTCAGAAGTTCCCAGGATTGGGAGAATCCAGCTTTTCTTTGTGGCCACATAAGATTGAGTCGGTTTTTGCTAAGTATTTGACAGCAGCCGCTACACGCTACAGAGTTTCTCTCCAATACTACTGATTAAAAAAAATTTTTGCACATGAAGCATATGTGACAGCTCATTTAGTTCTGCCTTAGGCCTTTCTTCTTCTAACTTTAATTAAGTCAAGAAATCTTGTCTGTGGTGAACTCCTTGTTGTTCTTTCATTCTTTCAGGTTTCTACCATTTGGTGAAACCAAATCCAAGTTTGCTCAATGCACTAGATCAGTGCTTCTCAAACTTTTTAGTATGGCAGACTAGCAGGAATTTATCCATAGCACCAGGGACCGGTGGGCTATTTTCCTTTTACTGACGTGGCAACGAAATGTAATATATTTTAATCTATTTTTACATTTTATGTGCTTATTGCCGAATTGACATATTTTGTATGGTTAGTATTAATGATTGCAAATTGAAGATTGTAATTTGATTTTTCTGTCCTTTCTTGTTAACTTCTGCGGACCGGCGGCAGATGGCCCACGGACCGGTACCAGTCCGCGTTCCACCAATTTGAGTAGCACTGCACAAGTTGTCTTTTCTGATGCCTCAGAAACCATTACACATGCAAAAAAAAAAAAAAAAAAAAAAACAACAAAACATACATTCCAAGTGTGGAGAGAAGAGAAGCCAAGATCGGTTGCAAATTTTTTGTGTTGGAAGCTTTCTGGTGAACGAACAATAATGATGTCAAACTTCGTGATTAATTTTGGTGTAAACTCTGTTGGAAACAAGAACTCTTCATCTTTGTTTTGGAAAAATAATCCCCCCTTTAATACAATCTTTGCTCTCAGTTCCTCAGATAAACTCCCATGTCGATTATATCCGAAGTCTTTGTACTTAATTACAGTTTCTTCAACTAGTGAAGAAGGTGATTTTGGATGATCATAACTTGGCTCATCGTCTGTGTCTTTTTCTTCAGATGTTTTCTCTGACTGTTGTAAAATGTTCCTTCCTGAACTTTCTTCAGCCCTACATCTCTCGTCAAGAGGCATTTCCACTTCTAAAGTCTTTTCGACTGCTGTATCTTTGTATGCATGAATCATCTGAATGGTGATACTTTTATTCGCCATGTTCATGGTCTCCTCTGTTTTCAGTGCTCTTATTAGGTTTCTTATTAAAGAAATGGTTGAAGTTCCCTTATAAAGAATAATATATATTTTTTTTAAATTTCGCAAATAAAACTATACAAAAAAAATTATAAATTCTTGTTTTACCCACCATGATTGTGAAATTTCGTCAGAAGAATGGGCGTATTATACGCACTATTACCCTTCTATTTATGTCTATGAAATTTCGTCAGAAGAATGGGCGTAGAAGAATGGG
>MUZC01000230.1:30577-53086 GCA_002072015.1 Radix auricularia | reverse complement strand
AGGATTGTCAATCATACATTATGAGAACAACTGGTTTAGAAATCATAAGCTCAAACGAGATTTACAACTAAATTGTACCCATTGTTTTCCTAAACTTCTAGTGGCGCGTGTCACAGAGCTTAATTTTCAGCCAATAATTACATGTGGAACTTAAAGTCCCGTATATGTTCATTGGTCGCTTTAAAAGTCGATTTGGAGAGTATGTTGTAAAGTTCACGACTTAAACATACCAATAAATCTTTATTCTCTTATCGTTGAATAAATGTACTTTCCTGGAGTCTACTTTGGGAAAGGCAAAACTTGTCTTCAGGGTTTAACATTGTTACCGTTGTTAAATTTTCTTTCGCTGTATTAACATTTAAAGAAATAAATAAAAAAAGACCAAAAAACAAAAAGCAACACAACAACCCCCCCCCCCCCCCCGATAAATAAGTCTGGCGTTAAGACCTCACTGACGGCTTTCCTCCCTGTATTGCTGTCCTACCCGAGTTGCTGTCCTCCCTGTAAGGCCATCCTCCCTGTATTACTGTCCTCCCTGTATTACTGTCCTCCCTGTATTACTGTCCTCCCTGTATTACTGTCCTCCCTGTATTGTCATCCTCCCTGTATTACTGTCCTCCCTGTATTGTCATCCTCCCTGTACTGTTGTCCTCCCTGCATTGTCATCCTCCCTGTATTGCTGTCCTCCCCGTGTTGCTATCCTCCCTGTATTGCTGTCCTCCCTGTATTGCTATCCTCCCTGTATTGCTGTCCTCCCTGTATTGCTGTCCTCCCTGTATTGCTGTCCTCTCCGTGTTGCTATCCTCCCTGTATTGCTGTGATCATGTATTTCTGTCCCCCCTGAATTGCCATCCTCCCTGTATTGGCATCCTCTATGTATTGCCATCCTCCCTGTCTGCCGTCCTCCCTGTATTGCCATCCTCCCTGTATTACTGTCCTCCTGTATTACCGCCCTCCCTGTATTGCCACCCTCCCTGTATTGCCGCCCTCCCAGTATTGCCGCCCTCCCTGTATTGCCGCCCTCCCTGTATTGCCGTCCGCCCTGTATCGCCATCCTCTATGTATTGCAATCCTACCTGTGTTGCCATCCTCCCTGTATTGCCGTCCTCCCTGTATTGCCGCCCTCCCTGTATTGCCGCCCTCCCTGTATTGCCATCCTCCCTGTATTGCCGCCCTCCCTGTATTGCCGTCTTCCCTGTATTGCCATCCTCTATGTATTGTCGTCCTCCCTGTATTGCCGTCTTCCCTGTATTGCCATTCTCTAAGTATTGCAATCCTCCCTGTATTGCCGTCCTCCCTGTATTGCCATCCTCCCTGTATTGCCGTCCTCCCTGTATTGCCATCCTCCCTGTATTGCCGTCCTACCTGTATTGCCATCATCCCTGTATCACTGCATTCCCTGTATTTCCTTCATCGCTGTATTGCTGTCCTCCTTGTATGGCATAGTCATGATCTATTTGATGACGTCATCCCGACTTAATTCAGTCATAACCTCCAACTGCCACTAGTTCTTAACCTGTGGTCGAGTGGTGATGTTATTGTGCCCCCGCAGCCCCTATCTTACCCCACTAAAGTGTGTTCCCAGCCGTCACGCACTGTTGGTTTCGCTGATCTAGATGTGAGACCCCATTAATGTCATACCTGACGACTGTGACATTATTAACCAACCGGAAGTGGTAGTCCCAGTTTTTTTTAATCTATGTCCTCGCGGGAAATCGAGTGTGACGGCCATGTAAATCGGTTAGGTCGAGAAGACATGCGGAGACCATGGGTATAAGGACATCGGTCAAAGGGCACACTTAAGTTTATCAATCTGAACATGTGTGATCATTTTTCTTGGACCAATAACGCGCTAAGCACTTAAGATTACAAGGCAAATTAAACAAATATCATGATCACGGCGCTGTAAATAGTTGCATCAGAGACAGTGAGACCAGAGCTGAATGTTATCAGCATTAGATAGGCTGATGTCAGCTGTAGCTTAGATTTGTGTCGTCACCTCCCCTGGGTGTCCGTGCTGGTAGGGCCACTGACTTTTGGTTGTTCTCACAGAACGTGAGATTCCTTCAGAAGATTCTAGATCTTCCAGGAAACGCGTGCTCTGTTTGGAATGTGTTGTGCTATGTCAAAATCTTATCATGTGTGTTATGACAAGAATACACAGGTAAGAAAATGGGAACTGACAAATTTCCAGGACTAACCAATATAATTTTTTAAACTTATGTGTTGTATGTTATGAATCACATTTTGACATAAAGACTGACCTCCAGGTGACGTCCCCAAACTACAGTCCGCGCTCGTAACTTGGTCAGTTGTCCGGCCCACTATCTAGGTGACCCTATCACTGTCATAGTGATCAATTGTCATGGATGTATTTTAATCGCGACGTTTTCGGTAATTCTCAAATAGTAATAAAATAACTTTTAAAAATCCAACCAGAATCAAGTATCAAGCCTTACAAAACGTAACTTTAACTATTGTAAAACTTCAATGCTACCCCGGCAAGTGACGCGGGTTCACAGGCGGCCACGCTATTACCCGCCGCTTTTCTTTCACCAACTATTGGCAGGTACCCATTTGGAGCTGGGTGGACCCAGGGACGCCCTACAAGCCCCAGGAACAAATCCCTTCACGCAGATTCGAACCCGTGACCCTCAGAACATGTGCCGCTCGGCCACCTTGCCCATTGTTACTTGACAAGAGTAACATCATTAGTTCAAGAACAACTTTTGTTGTTGTTGTTGTTGTTCTTGCGCTGTCTTACATCAACAATTTCTATGTGAAGGTGGTTCAACTTCAAGCTCCAATGTTGTCCCTGTCCATTAATTTGATCTATTATGTTTGTTTTTCCGTATGAGGGCCACTTTACTTTACTAACCCCCCACGCCCCCATAAACATTTTTTTCTGTTGGCGACTGAGCGGTTCTCATAGTGTGGTGGACATGAGTCCTGTTATGAGCAGTACATTGTTAAAGCTTGGGTCAAGGGACCAGCACAAAGTGGGCATGACACTAATGGACAGTGGCGTCGCTAGGGGGTGCGGGCCGCCCCGGGTGACACCATCAGGGGCGTGACACCAAACAGTAAAATTCTATATATTCCCGTTATTTGGCACTGGAAAACTCTGAGGAGTTCTATGGGTTAAATCATGAGGGGGTGACACCATGAGCTACCGCCCCGGGTGACACCAACCCTAGTGACGCCTCTGCTAAAGGAGATGAAAGTTTTGGGAGATATGAGTACGGGTGTAAGAGTATGAGATTCTAGAGTACGGATGTAATAGTATGAGATTAAATGGTATGGATGTAAGATTATGAGATTAAATAGAATGGATGTAAGATTATGAGATCAAATAGTATGGATGTAAGATTATGAGATTAAATAGTATGGATGTAAGATTATGAGATTAAATAGTATGGATGTAAGATTATGATATTAAATAGTTTAGATGTAAGATTATCGCCATTCTTCCGTCATCACCGTTGGGTTGGGTTGCATTTTCTCGAGTGGCTGTGCAGTCCTATCCTTGAGTGACAGTCTTTACCACAGTTTTTACACACGAGTTCTGTGATTCCAAATGTTTTGGCCTTTCTCCTAGCTCATCTGTCTGCAGCCTCCTCCATTCTTCGCTCCTCGTCTACTATGACACCCTGTGCGCCACGTGGATCGGTCTTCTGCCTTACACTCCCAGTCACTTGTATGTATTTTGGCTGCTTTCATGTCCCTTTGACAGACATCTTTAAATCGCAAGCGTGGGCGACCTATTTTCTTCTTTCCTGAAGCAAGTTCACCATATAGGAGGTCCTTCGGGATGCGGCCGGGGCTCATTCTTTTGACATGTCCTAGCCACCTCAGGCGTCTTTCACTAAGAATTGAGAACATACTTTGGGTATTGGCGCGCGTTAGGACCTTACTATTAGGCACTTTGTCTTGCCATTTAATACCAAGGATGCGACGCAGGCACCTCAATTGGAAGCTGTTAAGCTTGCACTCTTGTGATGTATAAGTGGTCCATGTCTTGCTCCATATAGTAGTGTACTGATGACACAGGCTCGATAGACGCACAGTTTGGTTTTCTCCGTTAGCTTGGTGTTTTGCCAGACCCGCTTATTTAGTTTAGCCATTGTTGCAGCTGCCTTGCCAATTTTGCTGTTTATTTCTTCTTCAATGGACAGTGTATTGGAGACCTTGGATCCCAAGTAGGTGAAGCTGTCCACAACCTCCAAGTTTTCATTATCGATATTTATGGTAAGAGGAGGTCGAGTGTCTTGGGTCATGATGTTTGTCTTTTTCAAGCTGATTTGCAGACCAAATTCTTTGCAGGCATTGGAGAAGCTTGACACAAGTTGTTGCACACCAGATTCTGTATGTGATATTAGTGCCACATCATCCGGAAATAGTAGCTCTCGAATTTGGACATCTGCCATTTTGGTCTTGGCTCGGAGGCGGGCAGAGTTGAAAAGTTTTCCATCAGCTCTGGTATGTAACCAGATTCCCTCACTGCTATCATTGAATGCGTATCGAAGAAGTACAGAGTAGAATATTGCGAAGAGTGTTGGTGCGAGTACACAACTTTGTTTAACTCCGCTGCTGACAGGGAAGGCCTCTGACTTAGCTCCATCGAACTGCACTGTGCCAAACATATTTTCATGGAACTGTCTGATGATGGCAAGTAGGTGAGGGGGACAGCCGATTTTTGCCAGTATTTGGAATAGCCCGTTGCGACTGACGAAGTCGAAGGCTTTTGTAAGGTCCACAAAGGCAATGCATAGTGGCATCTGGTGCTCTCTGCATTTTTCCTGGAGCTGTCGTATGGAGAACACCATGTCTATGGTAGACCGACCTGACCGGAAACCGCACTGAGATTCTGGATAGACACCGGATGCTAGGCTCTGTAAACGTGTTAGTATAACGCGGGCAAAGGTCTTTCCTACAATACTAAGGAGTGAAATGCCGCGATAATTATTGCAACCACTCCTATCACCTTTGTTTTTATATAGTGTCACTATATTTGCATCCTTTAGGTCTTGGGGGATGTATTTATTTTACATGAGGAAAACTTTAAACGATTAATCAATCAATTAATCGTTAATTTCCGCAGCCCTAGTACGAAATTAAGATTATGAGATTTATAAGTTTGAGATTTAAGATAATTAGATAGAAGTGTACAGAGACAAGTGTATAAGATGTTAGTGTCCGAGATGTTAGTGTATAAGATGTTAGTGTTCGAGATGTTAGTGTATGAGATGTTAGTGTATGAGATGTTAGTGTACAAGATGTTAGTGTACGAGATGTTAGTGTAGGAGAAGTTAGTGTACGAGATGTTAATGTACGAGATGTTAGTGTAGGAGAAGTTAGTGTACGAGATGTTAATGTACGAGATGTTAGTGTAGGAGAAGTTAGTGTAATACAATGTAATGGCACGATGCGCTAGAATAAGAGTGTATGAGATTTATGTACACATAAGACAAGATATAAACAAGGGTTGTTTTGGAAACGCGTCCAAAATAAAATATAAATGACATGATATGAAACGTTTTCTTTCTTTGATAAACATTTAACAAATACACTATAGCTACGGGTCAGTTTCGTTGATCCTCAAGCTCTACAAAATGGCCCCTTGAGCCATTGATCAACGGAACATTTTCAAGTTTTTGTTATTGTTCTAACTTATGTAATTACAAATCATATGTTCACAAATCTAAAAAATCATATGGTCACACGAACATCTAAAAAAATTATTTGGCAATACAACTTTAACAAATGATTTGGTCCAATACATCTAACAAAATCAAATTGTTAATATATCATACAAAACTTTTTTTTTTTGTAGGGCTAAATACGTTTTTAATTATTTTTATAAGAAATAATTGGTCCCATTTAAAAATATTAAAAAATTTTGCTAAAATTCTGACAGGAATATCGCTCTTGCAAGGTTTTCAGTTTCCCTGATGATTCGTTTGAGAGTTTGATAACATGGGACTGCTAGGAGGTTCAGAGAGTTCATGGACCAACTCCCAAGCTCAATAAAAAAATTATTTCGGCATCATAAAAAACGAACATGGGGTGTGTTACAATAATTGGTGGCATGCAGCATACTTCACGCCTGGATGGATTCGAGGATTTAGTGCCTCTGAGATAGGAGTCTTGACGGTGTCTCTGGGATAGATGTCGTGACGGTGCCTCTGGGATAGATGTCGTCACAGTGCCTCTGGGATAGGACTCGTGGCAGAGCGTTCAGTCCAGCACGTTTCCATCTAACATCTCAGCAGAATTCAACGTGTAATACTCGCGATCACAAATAGCGCGCTGTTAGTTTATTCTTGGATGTCATAAACGTGGTAAGTCCTCAGTTTCCTGCATTGTACGATGTTTTGTTTTAAATATTTAGATCTATATTGAAAAATATTTTAATTCCAGAATGGGGCAAATCGGTGCCGAATATTGTTAAAATTTAAACTAAGTTCGTTAACCCCAGGGGCAGGTTCCAAGTTTGCTGTGCTTTCTATTTAAATTTTGATGCTATTATAAAGAACGAAGAATTTTTAAAAAAAAATTATTTAGAAAGTAATTATAAGACCAAAGTTATCTGTCATGTTGTGCTCCATACTGTAAAAAGTCAGGATAGTTTACTATCTTAGATTAAATTACTCATTTGTTGATTGTCATTGGTTAAAAACAAATTGAACGAATCTCCTCTCATAGCTGCGGCGTACTGATGGCAGTTGTAAGGAATATTGGAAGTAATCCGACAAAGTAGGTTCTAGTGTCAACTTGAATAAATCAGGTGGCCAGAAATTCATTTTCATTGCCTTTGTGTTCAACACAATACTCTGTATGTCAATGATTAGCTGCTGGTTTCCTTATTCTGAAGCTGTCGAAACCTTCCATGATTTTCTAAAACAACTGAATGAAAATTTCTTCGCAACTGAGTTCAGATGACGATAAGACACTCAAATAACCCCATGTTCAGCCCATGAGGGACTCTAGGGCAAGTGAAGTAGCGTTCGCAACTTTGTTTAGCCACCACTAACGAGCAAGGGATTGTGTGGCTAGCACAATGCCCCGAGGGCTTTGCCAGTACCGAGGCTCGAACTCGTGACTCGAGTACTTGGCAACGGTTCGCCAGTCCAGCGCGCTACCACTTTGACCACGGCGCCCTTTCTGATGACGAGGATGCAATTTATTTGCCCTCTCGTTATTTTAACGAAGGTTCCATTAAAGTCAAGGTCATCAAATACATATTTTACCATAACTTAAATCATCCTCGAGCTATTTCATTGGTTTTATTGGTTTCTATGTGATCAACACACGCTAGTCGTTTATTTGTTGACCACTGTGAAGTTCGCCATGCCTTTCTGTTTTTAAACATTTCGAGATTCACCAACCTCATGCATTACAGGCCAGCAGAGAGGTTCAAAAACTTGTAAAAGATAAAGACTCAACTTTGACTGACAAATTTCCTGCGTGTGTTCGCGTGTATCTCTGGCAGTTTTTTTTTCGATAGCTGTTAACACAAATTTCAAATGGTCACATGTGATATTTACTGAATCTATTCTTGCACCTCCTCGTGTACCCAGAAGTCTGTTTAATTCCTCGTCTGGAGCAGCAATTAGAAATTCTCAGCGGTGTGTGGGCAGGGAAGAAAATGTGGAACAATATTAACAACTTTTAATGTCGAAATAAGAAAATCGTTTCAGTTGAAGCAGCATGTATATAAACCTGGTTTAATAAATTGTTTGAGCAAAGTACATATTAGAAATTGGAATAATTTTATATATATTTTTTTTAAATTAATTTTTTAAATTTATTAATGTATATTTAAAAGCTTTTTTTTTTTTGGGCCGTCCATAAAGTACGTCACGCTATTTTTGACCATTTCAACCCCCTCCCCCTATCACAAAATGACACACTTTCTTACACCCCCCCCCTTTTCCGGAACTTGACGTACTTTATGGACGGCCACTTTATCTATACTAAAGACAAATGATTTTATGAGCGAAATTGTGTTGTTTTAGATGTAAGTAAGCCACCTAAGAACGTATCTTTTTTTTCTTTTAGTTTACTTGCCGTAAATTCATCTTTTGATATAAAGTGAGTGTCTGATTGGATGAAGATAATTTTTGTATGTTGTACACTGTACACTTTTACAATGTCACCGTATTAATAATCATCATAAATGCTCTTCGATATCTTCGGGCAATTTACTTATGTAGTATCGAGTTGGTGGTATCGTAATTTTGTTTCATGGAAACAGACCAAGTCTTTTCTCTCGTTCACAAATTACTCTGGATGATAAGTCTTACCAACTGGATGATAAGTCTTACTACCTGGATGATAAGTCTTACCACCTGGATGATAAGTCTTACCACCTGGATGATAAGTCTTACCACCTGGATGATAAGTCTTACCACTTGGAAAATAACTCTTGTCACGTGAATAATAAAAATCTAACAAAAAGACTTAGATGAATTAATAAAATGGGAAACTAACTAGAGTATGTCCTTCCTCCCAGAAAAGTGTCAACTGTTAAGAGTAACAAAGTGAAAGTAAAAAAAATAATTTATTCATGGAAAAGAACTAATCCAAAGTAAAGAAGCAAAATACTGAGGATTAATAATAAATGAGAAATTATCATGGAATCCCGATGATATAATTTTTAAAAAAAATAATCAAGCAAACCATAGGCTTTATAAAAAATAAACTTTTACATATGTAATAAGAATATAAAACAAAAACACTGAGTCACTTTAGCGAAACCTATACTAGAAAATGCATCTTCCTTATGGGACCCATCCACAAAAGAAAATATTGATAAACTAGAACAAATTCAAAAAAGAGCTGCCAGATTCATTACCGGAGAATATACACCACTGACAATAATAACGCCATTAGTTAAATGATAAAATCTTGAACCACTAGTGGCTAGAAGAACAAAGAACAACGTAGTAATAATACATAAGCAATTAAGTATAATTTGGAAATCTTATCTTATCTTAGATATACAGACGCTCCCTCTATGCAGAAGATAATTGCGTCCACAGACCATGAGAGATGACCTGTTGGCAAGTGATGCAGCGGTCACAGGCCACGGCTATAGGGGTTCCACGCATTACCCCAGCCGCCTAACTATTGTCTAGTTAGGTACCCATTCAGAGCTGGGTGACTTGGGAAATCCTCAGGCCCCGGGAACAAATCCTCGCCTTCGCGTGGATTCAAGCTCGTGACCATTGGTACGCCAGTCGAGCGCGCTACCACTCGACCACCGCGTCCCACAAAGATTACTTAATACAATCATCAAATAGAAAATGGATAAAAACATCTTTCTTATCCGTGTGCCATATGCAAGAAGAAACACCTACAAATCTTCGTTGTCCTCGTCCGGAATTCGGGCGTGGAATGGGTTTCCTGAAGAAACCCGGAAAACCAACACTTTATCAACATTAAAAATTCTAATAATAATGCATGACTAGACACAAGCGATGGATTAACGTATGACGCAATAATCTTCTGTGTAAAAGGAGCGTCTGTACCAGATAAGATACTTATTGCCACCTGGATGATACAGATTGCCAAAGACCATCGCACGCATTGCCAGATCCGGACTCAAATAAAGTTTTCTTTATATTGGAGATTTGTTTTGGCAGTGGATTGAGCCTCAATTAACGCCATTTAGACCACAACGCTTTGTCGCCTTGTGTACATACATACAGTCTGGACCTTGTGACCATTACGGGGTGGGGGCGTAACACATCGAATGACACTAATCCTATCTATGCCACCAATGTTAACACTGACCCACGATACCTGCCTGAAAAATCCTCAGTCCATTTATCTACTTCACTAATACGCATCAAAGCCTTATCACTGGTTGACTTAGGTCACGTCCAGTGTTAAACAGATTAACGACTCCTGACTACGAGAACCTGTTTACTGCAGTAACAAGGGAGACGCGTCATTGCTATTCTTTGACCTCATGACCAGTGCCGAGAAACTCCAATTAGCTCTGACCACTGGTCAAAAGACGGTTTGATCCGGGTCATTGCGTCAACGGTTCTTAAAAAATACACAAAAAAAGGACGACACAGTTTATCCCAAAAATCATTACTGCAGTCCTTCTCTCTTCGTTAGAGGTTCTATACCTGTTGATGGTCTGTTAACATTACAGCCTACTACGATATGTCGATCTGAGAGTTGGTCTAGTGACGTGAGACTTTCATACGATCACATTGTACGTACAACTTATTGAATTCACACACGGACGCTCTCTTTATATGGCGACCTGTCAATGTCAACAATGACCTAGTGACGCTCTCTTTATATAACGACTTGTCAATGTCAACATGACATAGTGGCATTCTGTTTATATAACGACTTGTCAATATTAACAATGACCTAGTGACGCTCTCTTTATAGAACGACTTGTCAATGTCTACATTACCTAGTGACACTCTCTTCATATAACGACTTGTTAATATCAACATGACCTAGTGACGCTCTCTTTATATGACAACTTGTCGATGTCAATATGAACTAGTGACATTCTCTTTATATAACGACTTGTCAATATCAACATGACCTAGTGACATTCTCTTTATATAACGACTTGTCGATGTCAATATGACCTAGTGACATTCTCTTTATATAACGACTTGTCAATATCAACATGACCTAGTTACGCTCTCTTTATATAACGACTTTTCAATGTCAACATGACCTAGTGACGTTCTCTTTATATAACGACTTGTCAATATCAACATGACCTAGTGACGTTCTCTACATGATGTGACTGGAAAGTCCGTGACAGGAAACAAGCATAACACTGGTCATCTAGTGACACCTGTCTCATTCCACTGACCTAATGTGGCCTAAGCCAAACACCAACGCCGTCAGCTAATTGGTTTTTGGTGACATTTGCCTGGTGAGATATATTTGTGGTGGGACTTGTGGTCTAAGAATTGCAAAACAACTCTAAATTGTTTATTTCTTGCAACACATCTTTAATTCCCGTGACGTCACTAGGGGGGAGCTGGTGGTGCGGACCGCAGCGGGTGACACCATCACAAGGGTTGACACCATCACAAGGGTTGACACCATCACAAGGGTTGACACCAAAGTGTAAAATTCTGTATTTTCCAATTATTCGCCACTGGCAGGCTCTGGGTAAGTCTATGGGGTAAGCCGTGAGGGGGTTGACACCATGAGCTAGCGCACTGGGTGACGCCCCTGTCTAAATGGTTTATGAATTGCAACACACCTCTAAATTATCAATTAATTACAACACAACTCTTAGTGGTCTATTATGGAGACATGACCAATTGATCACAAGTTTTTATCAAACTAACTTTTGTAAACGAATATCGCATACATGTGTTTTGGGAGAGGGGGGGGGGCGGGAATTCTTGTTTGGTTTCACCTGTTAGGTCTGACGTCTGACAACAATAAACGCTTGGATGATTCTTCAGCTGACGGTTTCGGAAACTTGCTCAGACGTTCTCGTGCCTGGTCGAGGTTGAATGAAATGGGCGTCGTTTGGAAACTAGTCGAATCTGGTCACACACACATACACACACACATATATAGACACAACGTCTTAGATTGATTTGCCCCAGGATGCGAGGTTTCACTTGAAATGGACTGTGGTAAGCAGATTTTCATTGCTCTATATGTCTATAAATTATAAGCTGTCGTGTTCTGGGACCTGGTGGGAACAACTCAATCTTAAGTTAAACACCAATGTCCCGAGATTTTGATGCTTAAAACAAACCACGCGTGTCCGCGGTGTGTCGTGATGTGTCTCCACGCGTGTCCGCGGTGTGTCGTGATGTGTGTCCGCGCGTGTCCGCGGTGTGTCGTGATGTGTGTCCGCGGTGTGTCGTGATGTGTGTCCGCGCGTGCCCGCGGTGTGTCGCGATTTGTCTCCACGCGTGTCCGAGTGTGTGTGTCGTGATGTATCTCCACGCGTGTCCACGGTGTGTCTTTATGTGTCTTCACGCGTGTCTGCGTTGTCTTGTGTTATGTCATTTGACATACGCACTTCGCTTCAATATCGGGTTTGTCATTTTTTAGACTGGTAAACGTCCTATAACATGACGTATTTTACCTATTAATAGACAAGATTTTCGTCACAAAACTGTTTTTATATTATATTATATATAGAGAGAAAAGTAATAAATACGTTACAAGCAATGTTCTCTTAAAATTTTCATGGGGCAAAAATAAACTCGTGCGCAAAATTGGGCAGCATAAGAAAAAAATAATAATGATTCTGTGCAAAATTATCTATTCCACAAAACGCATGTAGCACCCATATTAAACGACACTGCGCGGGAACTATAAGCCAGTGGCGTCACTAGGGAGGGTTCGGTGGTTGCGGGGACCCCGGGTGACACCAACCCTAGAGACGCCTCTGCTAAAAGCTACTGCGCGACCGAGCTGCTAAGAGGGACTATTTTTTGCAAAAGTTAAGTCAAGTCAACTAAAATAAATCAGATTAACGTAGAATTTAATGGACATGGACAGAGAGAATCCTAACTGAAAAAAAAGCCTTTTGTGAGTTGTGCAACTTAAAATAGATACACAATGTGAATTTTACAAGATTATGTGATTTTTCTGATATGCCATTCTATGCCGGTTATGTGTTAAACTTTAAGTAGCATGTTAACTAAATAAAAGTGTGTGTATGTTTTTGAAAGTGTGTTGTTTAAAAACTCCACATGGGTATTTAAACTATATAGTTTCTATAAATTTCATGTATAGCTCTATTTACTTAATGTTTCCATGCCAAATGTTATTGGTCTGCAAGGGCTTTTTTAAATCCCTTATATTAACTCCACCTTCTTCTTCTTCTCTATCTCTCTCTCTCTTTCTTTCTGCCTGTCTTCGGTAGTCCCGCGGAAAAACAAAAGTAAAAAATGCCCACTTTCCGTAATCCGATCGAACTGAAATTTCGCACATAGACTTGAGTTGCATTGTGTAAAAATTTCAGATCATTCGAATGTACCATAATTAAATTAACGAATTTTTAGTTTATCTCTATGTAGCATGTGTAGCCGTCTGCAATAATTGATCTCCGCTGGTCACTGGAGCTTTACTCAAGCCATCGAGGACCACATCCCCGTGTTTTACAGCAAGGGGAGTTCAGCAACGTTCAGTCTGTAAATGTTTGTGCTAGTCTGTCACGCGGTACAAATTATCTTGAACGTAATCAATACTTTTAGTTACGTCTCATATATATGGGATTTATCATACCACCCCCCTTTTTTTACGGGTTGTTTCATTTCGCAATCAAGTCAGTACATGGAGAATATTGCATCGTTCCCTGGTATCACGGACATTTTTTTTTCCTGACTGCCCCACTAAAGATTTGAGAAGCACGGATGCAGGGGTTAATTTCGCTACCACTTTATGCAGCAAATGGAAAATAATGCATTGTCATTGTTACAATGGAAAAAATTCCTGTCGCTCGTTACACTAAAAAGTTTGAGAAGCACTGCTCTAATCTAATGCATAAGATGATAAGTCTAGCTAACCACTCTTCCCTTCAACCCTGGGATTATATTTATACATATATTTCAGGCATTGCGATGGATAACAGATAGTTCTATATTCCATGGATAGCAATATACAAATAACCAATTGTTCTTTAACACGTCAATTGTCTTGAACTTTACAGAATTCTGGTCTAACAAGGAAACGACAACTCTGGTCTAACAAGGAAACGACAACTCTGGTCTAACAGGGAAACGACAACTCTGGTCTAACAGGGAAACGACAACTCTGGTCTAACAGAGACACGACAACCCTGCTGCGACTGCCATGTTACATCTCACAAGACCTTGACTTTTCGGATAGGGGTCACATTTTAGGCCAAGGTCACACTTAGTAGACTCCATCGTTTCATACACTGTATTCCCCATCCCCACACTTGTGGGTGCGGACTCATTCCTCCCTCTATTTTTCCAATGACACCTCCAGTCAAGGATGAGGCCCCCCACCGGCTCGAGGCCCCCCGTGCTTCCTTTCAGCTCGAGCCCCCACGGGCCCTGTTCTACGACACGTCCTCCATGTCCTCCCACGGCAGCCGCAACTCGTCCATCTACGGCGACCTCTTCGAGCACGACGACATCTTCCAGGACGACTACGTGGACAAGATGCACGAGCTGAGGTCAAGGTCGAAGTCCATCTTCACCGTCGGCAAAGACAACAGCGGGTAAGGGCAGTGAGTCTTTTTGTTGGATGTGTAGCAAACCGCGGTGTGAGGGAAGTCTTTATTAGAGTAATTGTAAGTAAAACCTCAGCAAGGCCACCTTGAATGACTCTTGTTTCAGCCTCAGATTTTATGTAGCCCTTACCGTTAGATAGGATGTGCAAACAATAATTCATGATATAAATTTGGGGTAGGGAGGAGTATTGGTGCCGCGTTATTCTGTGTTTATGTGCCATCACATTGTGAGGTGATGTTGTGTTTGTGTGCTATCACTGTGTGATGTGATGCTGTGTTTGTGTGCTATCACTGTGTGATGTGATGCTGTGTTTGTGTGCTATCATTGTGTGATGTGATGCTGTATTTGTGTGCTATCACTGTGTGATGTGATGCTGTGTTTGTGTGCTATCACTGTGTGATGTGATGCTGTGTTTCTGTGCTATCACTGTGTGATGTGATGCTGTGTTTGTGTGCTAAGACTGTGTGATGTGATGCTGTGTTTGTGTGCTATCACTGTGTGATGTGATGCTGTGTTTGTGTCCTATCACTGTGTGATGTGATGCTGTGTTTGTGTGCTATCACTTTGTGATGTGATGCTGTGTTTGTGTGCTATCACTTTGTGATGTGATGCTGTGTTTGTTTGCCATCACTTTGTGAAGTGATGCTGTACTGTGTGCTATCACTTCTTTGGTCCAGGAAGTTTTCCTTGAATTCAGTATTTGGTTTATGTTACAATAATTAATTTTTTTAGCTATGATGAGAAGAAGCAAGGTGATTTGGGGGTCAAGAATGACCAGAATTTGATAACTTGATTGACCGCGGTGGTCAGTTATTGATTGAGGGCTGGATTCTAGGTTGGAGCAATGCCAATACTCAATAGCAAGTTAAGACTGGACCGTGGCCAGTGCTCCATAACTTGAGTAGTCTTGACCGTAGTCAGTACGCCATACCGAGTCGAGTTTTAGTGACGTCACGCAGACTTTACGTGAATAACTGAAAATGGCCAACCCGGCAGGTGCTGACCTGTCCTGACCTGGGTGTCATAGTGCGCCGTGATACACTTATCAACTAGCGTCACACATTACATTGACATAAATGTCAATTATAAATGCCATTCTATGCTTGATATGTCACCTCAGATTAGTCAGCTCCATCTTGGGACGACTTATCGCTCGGCTAATCCCGCGGTGCCCCCACCCCCACCCAAACTCCCCCAAGTATCTACAAACGCTTATCTAACTGACATAGTGGACCGCCTGTATGACCGTGACCTTGCTTGGGTTGACAGAGGTAACAATGGCTCACAGAGCAGAGGAAATCTAGACCGTGGGTTTTATGGAAACCACGTGTTGGCTTCCACTCTCGAAGCTCTGGGTCGGCGTTTTAAACGTGGGGAGGGGGTAGCGTGTGTGTGTGTGGGGGGGGGGGATGTCCAGATCTCTGTGTAGTCATTATTGTGTCATGATCGAGGCTGGCGTGTCGTCCGATTCGAGCGGGACACTGCAGAGTCAAACGTTTGTTAAAAAAGTTTGTAAAGTCTTGGCCAGTGAACTCGTGTGTTCTAATCACAGAGAGCCGAGCGAATGTAAGTTGATTAATCTTAGAGTTTACAATGTTCTGTTACTTACATGGGCGGCGGTTACTGAGGGGCATGTACAATGTCGACGAACACTGGACCTAGGTGGAAGTTTTTTTTGTTGAAAAAATTAACCAAAACCCGTAACTTCATTTGTTAGTTCGTTCATAGAAACATTTCTCAATGCCTGAATATAGAATAAAAGAAGGCGAAAGTTTATTATATTCGTATTTTGATCTCGCTTTGGGTTTAATATTTAAGTACCGGTATTTTTAAAATGTTAACTTAATGTCTGCACATAGAGAATTGTTTGATATATTCACACATGCTTAGTGATAAAACAATAAACGAACGAGTTGCTAATGGCGCATCTAAAATGAAAGGAAAAAGGGAGGGAACCATAAACAAGAAAAACTAGTTCGTGTCAAAGCAGGAAAGACTTCTGACGTCATTAGCCTGATTCCTTTATTAAAATTATGGAGCCACTGGGAAGTTACATAAGAAGGAAATTGTAACCTATCACTATTTGTTCACATCGGATCTAAAAAATTTAATGGGAATGATAATTGAATACCATCGAACGAATGAAAACTATCATAACTGAGTTTATTGCAAACCATTATAGATGAGTTGAATGAAAACTAATAATTATAAACCATTTTGATGAATCAATTCTGGAAGTAACTTGTCATAGGGGCAGTGCACTATTTCAAAGTTTCAGGGCACAAGTGCATCAAGTAGTTGTACACTTGATATCATAAGAACTTTCCCTGATTGAGGACATGTGGTCAATAAGGAAATGACGCAACGCGCGGTCAGCATGGACGCGTGTAAGACAGAGCTAATTACGTTACAGCTGGTTATTAGTTACACATCCGGTCTCTGATTTGAGAGGATCAGTTACCCCCTCCCCCTACACACGTTTGTTGCATAAACCGTGATGGAAAAATTGGGGGGGGGGGGTAATGAAGTCAAGGAAATGTTATAGTCGAAGGAAAGACATGTAGGAGAACTAGATTAACTGAAGTAACTAGGGCATGTCCAGAGAGGCACTGATGTGAATCTGATAGTGGGGTGGGGGTGGCGTTAAAAAAGTATTAAAGAAATATGGGTGGGTAAATACCATAAATGGGCAGAGATATGAAAGAGCTGAGCTGAGCGGGTCCTGCAAGGTGAAGGTTGGAGATAAAGAAAGAGAGAGAGAGAGATGGAAATGAGGAGAAAAGGTAAATTTAGTAAAAAGGGGGGAGACGAGTGAGAGGGATAAGGGATGGAGAAAGAACGGCAAATGAAAAAGCAAGGAAAGAGAGTGGGAAGACGAACTGGAAATCTGGTGTTGGCATAAAAGGATAGTGATCAAACTGTGAGAGACAGTGAAGATAGGTAAAGAGAGAGCGAGAGAAATACTTGGGTGGCCTCCCCTTCCCGTGGACGAGAGGGAGTGCGTAAGGGTGAGGGACGGTATAATTAAGCCAATCAGACATTCGAGCCCATCAAAATCGTTTCAATATCAACATAAACACAGAGGAATTATGCTAATGGTATACGTGACCACACGAGAGCATTGTTATATGAATGTAAATACAGGCAGATTAAAAAGCCCAATGAACTCAGTGACATAAAAATGTTATGGATCACAATGTTCCCGGATGAGGTGCTGGTAAAACTGATTCTGACACTGCAAAGTTTTGTTTTAAATCAGGTATTTCATTCTCGTGTATTTCAGGTATGTTCTCTCCCCCGAGGAAAGGTCACGCCTCGCTTCTCTATCTGCCCAGGGAGCTGTCCCAGAGGAAGAGTGAGTCTTTCTTTGATGTTAGTTAACTTTAATAGTAGAATAATGAATTGTCAACAGTTGTCATAGTTATTCAATGAAACAGTAACTCAATCTAGATTGAATTTGAAAACAAAAATTGCAAAAATTAGACTTGACAATTATATAATAAACATAAGTTATCTGCTACCTTTTCATATACAATGGGTGAGGTCAAGTTTTAGATCATCTTCCGATTATGCAATCGATTGAGACATGGTAAGAAGTAAATTAGCTAAGATTGACATTACCAGTGATTAAATAATAGAAAGGAAACAAACAATTTGACTTAGAAAAAAAGACTTGATTGACAAATTATGTGACCAACTCTTGTGCTATATTGATTCTGTATATTCTGGTCCTGTGAATTATGTTTAATTAAAAAATATTCACTGGACATCATCTTACCATGATGAAGTGAAGTGTTTATCCATAGTTACGACTGGCATGAATCTTTCACCAAAATCGTTTCCTGGAAAGATAATTGCAGGCAACAACTGCCATGGGTTCTCTTTTCCTTATAGGAGCGATTCTCAAAGGACGGATGCTTTTTATCAGAGTTGATTCTTGATCAGTTTGGTGGGCACATTCTCCTGAGCCCGATGTCCTGCATGTTTCTTCAGCATTGTTTGTGAGAAAAAATGTAAGTGAAATACTTTGCAAATTCGATCACGTAAGCTGGTCTGCAAAGATGGACAATAAAGATCATATGGTTGTACTTTGATAACTCGCGTTGATCTCGCATAATATCATCAAATTTGAACAAAAAATGGGCAAAACTGCCTGTCACTGTATTTCAATTTGTGTCATCAAATTTGAGAAATTTTGTCACAAACATGGAAGGAAACTTATGAGAGTCTGCATCTGTTCTATGTGAATAAGCTATAAGTAACTCAATTGTTTGATAAATTATGATTAGAGGAGGAAAGAATCTCGAAGGTAAAACGTAGAAATATGAGCTTTGTACTTTATCGCAACATCTTATGTCCTGATATTTCACAATGTGAATGAAGTATTGGTTGGTGCCAACATGATTGTCAAACCACTCCTGATCTTTCGATATCAGTCCTGCTCCATACAATTCAGATTTAGAACAACACATTCAGGAGATACGCATTTCATGCTATTTTGACTTAAAACTAATTCAAATGTTTCACAAACATTTTGAAAATTATTGTAAAGCTATTTAAACTCTACAAAAAATAAAAAAATAAATAATACAAAAATTATTTTAAAAAAAACAACGAAATGTTTGACATCACACATGACCATACCCCCACCCCCTGTCACAAATTGTCACACTTTTTTTTACACCCCTCCCTTTTGGAGCATAAAGTACTTTATGGACGGCCCCCAAACTTTTGTAAATACAGTTAGGAGGATGCAATGGAAACGTTTACATTATGAAACAATATATACACTTTCGGTCGGCCAATCGCTGGCAAACGTTGGTTTGGACAAATATCTAATTTAAAACAATTAAGTTCGTTTACTGTTTCCCCACCTCTACTCAAGTCACTGTTCCGTGAATCTAAGATGTAGCTTGTCAGCTAAATTAAAACCCGCTACCTACTCCCTATAAGATCTGATACTCTCGCTAGTATATATCTCTAAAGGGGCTGCGATCTTCTACGCAGTGGCTTCTAAATGTTTGCGAAGTGGATGTTTACATGAAGAAGTTCCTTGAAGTGCGCTCTTATCAAATAGGCGGCATCAAAGTTGTGGAACAGTCTTCCTAAATTTTTGAGTGTGAAAAGGAAGATCAATTTAAGAAAACAATTAAACCCTCTTTTTATTTGATAGAGGATTTGAACATTAGTTCGCAATGAGCAAGTTAGTCTAACATGAAGATTGTTAGGGCTATAAAAGAAAACATTCATTTATCCACACAAACCATCTCTGATGTAAAGAGAATCTAGGCACACATACCATCTCTGTTGCTAAGAGAATCTAGGCGCACATACCATCTCTGATGGAGAGAGAATATAGGCACACATACCATCTTTGATGCTAAGAGAATCTAGTAACACATACCATCTCTGATGGAAAGAGAATATAGGCACACATACCATCTCTGATGGAAAGAGAAAAATTATTACTATACTATAACGAATATTGTGCGCAAAATAAGACAAACCTATTTTCATGTAAATGTGTCTGGACGTTGGTCATCTGAGTCAATACTTGTCTTTAAACCTGAGGTCATCTTAGATGTCTGAAGTTAAAATATATAATGTTGACTTGGTGGTTCAGTGGTTGGATAGCGATTGTTTGGTTGAGAGTTCAAATCCCAATAATTTTAAATTATATATTCATAACATTTAATATTTTATATACCAAGTTGATTTTGGCAGAAATACAGAGACCCGTAGAATAAAGATTTTTTTTAAAGTCTATATTTTTATTTTTATTTCGCTACTCTAAATTAATTGTTTATTTTACTTAGATAATTTTAAATTTAAAAAATAACCCGTAAAAAAACAACAAGTTTTTGACTGTAAATCCTTTTATATAGGAAACATAGAATAGATATAGAGTCTAAAACGCAAGAAAATCCGAAAAATTCTCGTATAAAATGTTTAACTGAACGTGAATATATTTTTTTTTAAAGTAATGTCAATATAATTAATTATAAAACGCACCTTATTGCGTGACAGGAAAGGCTGTTCAATATAATATGCACACGACAAGCTATCTCAAAAATTAAAATGATACATAATAAATAAAATAGTCTAAAAATTCAATGATTTAATTACAGTACACATTCGATCGAGATGAAATTTTGATACATCATTTTTATGATCGGCACGAGTTTGCCTGCGAAATTTCAGCTCGCTAGCTTACGAGGAAGTAGGTTCAAATCGATCCAAAGTTTTTTTCGGCAGGCAAACAAACAAGGGCTCAAGCAGACTCCACGAGTTAATGTAAAGGATTTAAAAACAAAACTAATAACTGGTAGATAAATAAACGAAACTCTCTAACCCATCTTTGTACCAAATGTTGAAGGGCACGTCACAGAGCCATTGGCAGCGACTAATGACGTCATGGTGTATTGGGTTTCGTTAGCTAAGCTCTATAACAGACAGAAATATGTAGATCAGCCTATAAAACTTCAGGCCGGCTTTTGGCCATCCATACCCCCACCCCCAGCCGTAACCGAGCCCAGATTCTTGTTATACTACCCACACACACACTCCTCCTTATCCACCCCTACCCTACTACACTTTTCCCCACCCTTCCATTTTGAATGACGATGACTCAATTCTGCAAGACATATTCGACTCTCCACGTCTGCTGAATGTCACAACATGAAATCATGAAATAAAATGATGTGACCTTTCAACTTCGTGCGACGTTCGAATAAACCGAAGGTTAAAATTTACGTTCTCGCTCTCACGTGCTCGCAATCTGTCATGCCATCTGGAGATGCAACTTGGATAAATCTAGAACGATACCATATTCCGAAACTGGTTGAGTGCTCTAAACAAAATTAGAAACTAAATTTGAGGCTGTGGGGCAGAGGCGTCACGGAGGGGGTTGGGGGTGCCGACCGCACCAAGTGACACCATCACAAGAGGTGATACCAAGATATAAAATTATGTTATTTGGAACTGACAGACTCGGAATAGGTCTTTAGGGTAAGTCGTGAGGAATTGACGTCATTAGTTACCGCACTGGGTAAAACAATCCCTAGTGACGCCTCTGCTGTGGGGTGTTGGGAGGGAGGTCATGAACCACGATCACGTGTTTAAAATTAATAATAAAAAATACAGCTGAAGCAGCGAATTGTTTGTCGTGGAAGACTGGCCGTGTTTTCGTTTCACCAAACTCTTTTAATGTTGAGAATTTGAACTTTGCACTTTGAACAGGTTGGGTGCGCAATCTCAAAATAAACCTTCACAAATTTTGAAACTTTTGCCTCGCCTTTTCAGCTTCCTTATTTACATTTGCTTATTTCAGTTATCTTTTTTTCAGTTATCTTATTTCAGTTATCTTATTTCAGTTATCTTATTTCAGTTTTCTTATTTCATTTTTCTTATTTCAGTTATCTTTTTTCAGTTTTTCTTATTTATATTTTATCTGTCTCCTTAAGAATGACAATAATTTTCACTGGGGTACTCAGAACGTGTTCCCCAATGAACATGATACTCCATGTGGTTTGAAACAAGTTCACAAATTTACGTTAGAAGTTACAATTTTTTTAGAATTCTGAAACTTCCTTCCCGATCTTCTTTAATTTACCGTGTTTTTGTTATGTACTTTAGCCCACAGGTTTTCTTAGCTCTCCATGGTAAAGGAGAAGGTAATATATAGTGTAAATTTAATTTAAATACTTTAACTTATTTATTTCTAACGATGCAGCCATTTGCCGAAAGGTCCGCTATATTAATAAAGCTGTACATTTATAATTTGTTTGATCACATAAATCGTCTATCATATATTAATATATTTTAATGTATTTGAAAGATTTAAAGCAGTCCAATTTTGTGTAACGTTTTATTGAAAGAGTAGAGACCTGATATGTATTGTTTATAATGGTGTATTAGGGACCCGAAGACCTCATATGTATTGTTTATAATGGTGTATTAGGGACCCGAAGACCACATATGTATTGTTTATAATGGTGTATTAGGGACCAGAAGACCTGATATGTATTGTTTATAATGGTGTATTAGGGACCCGAAGACCTGATATGTATTGTTTATAATGGTGTATTAGGGACCCGAAGACCTGATATGTATTGTTTATAATGGTGTATGAGGGACCCGAAGACCTGATATGTATTGTTTATAATGGTGTATTAGGGACCCGAAGACCTGATATGTATTGTTTATAATGGTGTATTAGGGACCCGAAGACCTGATATGTATTGTTTATAATGGTGTTTTAAGGACCCGAAGACCTCATATGTAT
>MUZC01000230.1:6973-28544 GCA_002072015.1 Radix auricularia | reverse complement strand
AAAAAAAAAAAAAAAAAAAAAAAAAAAAAAAGCAAAGGAAAAAAATGTGAGTATGGTACACATAGGTTGAGATCCTGTTTTTCATTCAATATCAAATAAACGGCTAATTTAAATTATCAGTAAAAATATGTTTAAAAAGGAAGGTCCATTCGCATCATGTTATCAACTGATTCAACAATGATGATGTCTGGCGATTAATTAGGAAATATATTTATTTTAGCTCACAGGGTTCCTGTCAACACTCACACATACATACGTAAACATACATACACATTGTACCACACGCTCTGTTTTTTTATTTATTTTTTAAATTAAAAAAAATATGTGTTTAAGTAAGGAATACTAATATATGTACTCTCTTTGCACACACGCATGACGTTGAGTTGGAACGCGTTGTGGGAAATAAAAGGGCTGATAACTGAAAAAGGAGATCACTCCTAAAAGAAAATCCTCGTCAATACTGGGCTAAGCATATTTTAAAATGCATTGTGAAGAAGTAAACAACTAAAGAATACATACAATAAAAGCGGGGCTAAGAGGGTTAAAGTTTTTTCAGAAAGGGGAGACGACGCGCCCCTGAACTCAGTTGTGATTATCGGCCTTACCTGGAATGTTTCTGTCACAAGTCCACATTTCCTCTCTACATAAAGGGGGACAACCTCGTTTTTGACCGGGTGTGTTTAGAGCTCTGTGATGTGTTCAACATGACTGTGTGTTTAAGTGAGCGATGTGTTCTTTAAGTGATGTGTCTAACTTAATAATGTGTTTAACCTCTTGATGTGTTTATCATATACGCGTTTTCTTATTTAAATTCCGTTGTTTTCAATGACTTGTGATGGGTTATCTTCTCCAGTGAGTAACCTGAGTGGAAATGTAAGTCCGTTGTGTTTGACATTATCAATAACATAAAACCTTTCCTATACAGTTAGTTGACAGTTGAGGTCATCTCCAGAAATACATCACCCCCTCCAATATCCTCATTAATATTCATATCAAGAATACGCTCTCATACATATGTAAATTTAATCCACGCTGTCGTATCACCATATATCACCATAATATGTATGTTTATTCCTAACGTCCAGTTTCAGTTCACGACCTAATGACGTCACTGCAGTGGGGTTCTATGGTTAGGAAATAGTGACACATAACATACACACTACACTCGCTACATACACAGCACACTCACAACATACACACCCCACTCACAACATACACACCCCACTCACAACAAAAACAATACATTAACAACAAATACACCAAAAAATCACACCAGGCAGACCACATTTACAACAACATAGCACATTAACAGCAAGTACACCACACCTAAAACATACCACACCAACACCCACAACAACACATCACACCCACAAAACACCGCACCTAAAACAACACACCACACCCACAACAAAACACCCACAACAACACACCACACCCACAGCAACACACCACACCCACACCCACAACACACCGCACCTAAAACAACACACCACACCCACAACAACACACCACACCCACAACAACACACCCACAACAACACACCACACCCACAACACACCGCACCCACAATAACACACCGCAACCACAACAACACACCGCAACCACAACAACACACCACACCCACAACAACACACCACACCCACAACAACACACCACACCCACAACAACACAACACATTCGTGACTCGCACCATGGCCAATTCTTTGGTTCGATTTAATACTTACTAGCGATGACCTAATTTGACGTTATCCTTATCGGCAGGTCCACATTTGTCACCTCCTAAAATAGAAAAGTTATGAGCAGTAAATATTTTATCTTATAAATATTGAACTTATTGAATGACTTCTGGCTGTGGGTTATTTCATCGAGACTACTCTGGCTCTTGTGACTTGCTTGTATCACATTTATTTGATTACTTCCCCTGTTTTAAAAAAATAAAGGTTCTCCGAAACTAAAAATTAATGTCACGGTTATTTTTAGCTCATTAGTGGAACCGATTCTTTAATTAATTCAAAATCAGTTATGAGTGGAAATGATACCCTCAAATTTTAATGACGTTACGGACATTACCTTTGGACTTTGAAATTGTGGAGAATAAAATTTGTTTTGGCATTGACGAGAAACGATGGCAATTTTGTGTCTGTGTGTGTCTATATGTGTGTCTATATGTGTGTTTATGTGAGTGTCTCTCTGAGTGTCTCTGTGATTGTCTATACGTATGTGCGTCTATGTGAGTATTATGTGTGCCCATGAAAATGGGGTAGGAATAATTAGAAAACGATGCCCAGTCTTATCATTATACTAATGAAATTTGGTCAGATGAAATGTATGATCGCTTTCATTTTAAAGATTCATTAAATTGATGTTAGTGTATTAAGGTACCCTGTTGATTGATGAATGAAAGCAGACCATGTATTTAGTCGGAATACATCCACATCTATTTTTAGCTCGCAAATGTAGGTCTGTGTGACGTCTTTAACTTTAAAAACTTGACATAACGCCGGATGGGTTTCAACGGGAGGAAGTGGGGAGGGGCGGAAGGGGGAACAAACGCCAGGTGTACAGGAAATATGAAAGGAATGTACTAAATACGTCATTAACGAACTGCCACGAGCACTTAGTCCTGTATAAATGCCTGTTGTAAAAAAAGATCTGGCAATCTTTAAACGTGTGAGATTTCGTGGTTTAAAATACAGAGCGTGAGAACCGCTGTAACAGGACAGTTGTAACTTCACGATAAAACGTTTATTTCTTTTAGTCATGTGACTGTAACAGGACAGTTGTAACTTCACATTGGGATGTTTATTTCTTTTAGTCATGTGACTGTAACATGACAGTTGTAACTTCACATTGTGATGTTTATTTCCTTTAGTCATGTGACTGTAACAGGACAGTTGTAACTTCACATTAAAACGTTTATTTCGTTCAGTCACGTGACTGTAACAGGGCAGATGTAACTGCACGATAAAACGTTTATCTCTGTTAGCCCTGCGACTATTACAACTTTAAAGTTCTGGTGGGAATTTCTTTGAAACACTTTTGTAAATACCATCTGTTGTATCTATTTTATTATTTGTTGTTGTTTATAATTGTAATGTATTGCGGATTCCTTTGAAGTAGATTATGAACCTCAGACAAACAACTAAATGATGGACTTTGGAATCAACATTCAGATCTAAATGTATGAGCGGGAGATTTGTGTTTATGTGTTGGAGGGTTGTGGTGAGGGAAACTTTAAACCTACGTTTGTATTTTGAGACCTGGTGGACGTAACGGTAAGGCAGGGAATAAAATCCATGTTACAGTAAAGCAGGGAATAAAATCCATGTTACAGTAAGGCAGGGAATAAAATGCCATGTTACAGTAAATCAGGGAATAAAATCCATGTTACAGTAAGGCAGGGAATAAAATCCATGTTACAGTAAATCAGGGAATAAAATCCATGTTACAGTAAAGCAGGGAATAAAATCTTCAGATTAAAGGGAAAGTTACTCTCTCTGTAACCTCAGTCTGGTGTCTACATTTTTGCAAACGTCTTGTAACTAGATCAAGGTCAACGGAAGAGAGACATGGTGGTGAGAATGAATGGAGAGATAATATAGAATAAGATTTGTTAGAAATTAAAAAGAGTAAAGATATATGGGAGGGTAGAAAGATAAGGGAGAGAGAGTAGTGAGGTAAGGGAGAGTGGTGAGGTAAGGGAGGATAGTGAGGTAAGGGAGAGTGGTGAGGTAAGGGCGGGTAGTGAGGTAAGGGAGGGCGGTAAGGTAAGGGAGATTTGTGAGGTAAGGGGGGTAGTGAGGTAAAGGAGAGGAGGGTAGAGGGGCAAGGGAGGGTAGAGGGGCAAGGGAGGGTAGTGAATAATAAGATACTGGAGAATAGCGCAATGCTCCCTTTAACTTTAAGATGTGAGACTGCGTAGATTTCTGAACGACACCTCGCAGCAAATTTTATAAAGTACTAGTAGACCCGTCGATTTGAGTAGAAAATGAATAAATTTAAAGAAACCATTAAGTGGTATGTTTTTTTAAATAATTCTGTCAGAAACCTTCAAGGAAATGTGCATTTTAAAAAAAAAATTGCTAAGGTATATATTAATTAATAATAAAAAAATCTTACAAAAGAAGTAAGGGTCCCCGCTTCAAATTGTGTGATAATTAATTTTTTTATTGCCATTTTACTCGCTATATTTCTCAAAATCGCGTAAAATTAAATGGGGAATAGATACAATTATTAACGTTCAGTTTAAAAAAAAATCATGTTAAGCCTGGTCCCTTTTGGAACTCAGGACGTGTTAGCGCATTTTCGTATTATGTATCAGTACTTATGTTAGATATCAGCATTATGTAGTTATCAGTAATTGTGTTTAGATTTTAGACATATTTTTATGAATTTTCTTGTGTAATGAATATACCTGACTTTTTTTTTTATTTAAAAGTCATTTCTTTACATTTAAAAAAAAATTATTTTCTCTTTAATCTAACTACAAGTCACCACAAATGATGACGTAAAACTCTCTAAACTTTTACACATATTCTAATGACGTCAACTAAAAAAAAAACAACTAATTCTTTTGCACTCTTTCGCACCACTCTTCAATGCCCCAAAGATTATGCATTCGACTTCCGGCAATGGCGGCCGTTCCCTGCGCTAGTGTTACCTCTCGATTCGAAATATTTTTTGGTAGTTTTAACGGGGTTTTTTAACGGATCGAGTAACTGAGTGTTGATGCACAAATGGCAGGTCAGGACATACAAAAACATATATACCTCATGGGTCTAGGACTTATGGATGCTGAGATCAAGGGTGATGACGGACGGACGGACGGACGGACAAAACGGGTGCAATAGCGCATTCGACTTCTCGAAAATGCGCTAAAAACGCGCAACATTTCGGCCCCTCAGCTATTAGGAAATGGACGTTAGGAGTTCATTGTCCTATGGTAATTTAATATACGCTCTCAAGTTTGTATATTATATATTTGCTCATAATCATTTTATTTTCTCATTGTCTAACGCTTAAACTAATTTTTATATAGCTAATATAGTAAAAACAGATTAAACCGCCCCCCCCCTCATTTCCAGGCATATTCGGTACAAGATGGCAATTTAAAAAAAAAAAATCTGTTCGTTTTAATTCAGTTTCATCATGGATATATTTCTCAAGGTCGTTAAAATGTGGATGGGGAAAATATCTTTAACATTTACTAAAAAATACATTAGGGGCCCCCGGCCCCGAAGAAATTAACATGAGAAGTTCAGTGGCCTTAAGTATTTTAATGTGCGCAACCAAGTTTTTTGTATACAAAGTTTGGTTGAGATCCATTTATTTACTCAGTAGCTAACGCATAAACTAATTTTTATATATCTCAAATTAGCACACACAAAAAACAAAAAACAACAACAAAAAAAAAACCAGAATTTGAGGGCCCCTGGGCCCATTCAGGGCAAGAAGTAAAGTTTAAAAAAAAAAAAAACAACTGTTCATTTCAATATGGATATTAATGGATACATTTATCATTATTTGTCAATATCTTTATAAATTGAATGTGGGGAATAAAATCTTAAACGTTTAAGAAAAAGGTATTTTGGGCCGCCAGCCCTGAAGGAGAGGCCATTAGGAGTTCAGTGCCCTATAGTATTTTAATATTGGTTATCACGTTTTTATATACAAATTTTGGTTTAGATCCATCAAGCAAAAAATGACTTTATGGGCCCCCGGTGCCCCATGAGTATTAAATTGAGGAAAAAAGTTGCCAGTTACTATCCCGGGAGCATACTCAACAATCACAAAAATGTTCATGACGATCGGAGGAATGGTTTAGTCAACTATAAAGGACAAGCAAGCACACGCACTTATATTTATGGATTGCACAAAAAATTGATGATTTGCAACTTTGCACACGAGTTTTTTTTGTTTTTTGTTGGTATTTTTTTTTGTTTGCTTACGGACTAAAGAAACTACCCATTGGTAAAGAGAGAAAGGAGAGAGTTGAGACAAGAACAGAGATCAGAGAGAGAGTAGTCAGACAAGGGAGAGAGTATGGAAGTAAGGGATAGACTAGAGAGGTAAGGGATAGACTAGAGAGGTAAGGGATAGACTAGAGAGGTAAGGGATAGACTAGAGAGGTAAGGGGATAGACTAGAGAGGTAAGGGATAGACTAGAGAGGTAAGGGATAGACTAGAGAGGTAAGGGATAGACTAGAGAGGTAAGGTGGAGAGTAGAGAGGTAAGGTGGAGAGTAGAGAGGTAAGGTGGAGAGTAGAGAGGTAAGGTGGAGAGTAGAGAGGTAAGGTGGAGAGTAGAGAGGTAAATTTGAGAGTGGATGAAGGGCGAAAGTTGGGGGGGGGATAGAAAACAACATTGATTGTTTCAGATCCCAATATTAAAGGGCCATAATTTAATAATGTCGACTCACAGTAGGAACGATTAAAATTACAATTATGCTTATATATATTTCGTTAGCATGTTGATAAGACACTGGGATAACTTAGTTATAGACATTGTATAGAGATATCTCCATTGTGATCTCAGAGGACAATTAGCCTCGCCATCCTTCAGAGGCGTAGCGTTGGGAGGGGGGTACATATGTTGCCCTTCGCCGATTTGCAGGGATACAAAATGAATTAAATCAAGTAACATTTTAATAATAAAACAAGGGTAATACATATTTTTAAAAAGAAAAGGTGGGGGGGGGGTTTATATATTGTCTCCGGGTTCAAAATATGCCAGCTACTCCACTGGCATCCTTATCACATACGTCTGTTGGATCCGTGCAAAAATAGTTGAGTTTATGCGTTAGTCATGCAGGGGCGTATCCAGGATATACTGTATATCTTCATGAAACATACAGCTTCCCCGTGGATGTGTCTACATTTTGAAATGTCCCCCCCCCCTCAAAACTAAATCATGTGATCTGCGCTAAATGCTGATTACACAACAATGAGTTGGTCTAAAGTCTAAATGTTGATTACACAACAATGAGTTGGTCTAAAGTCTAAACGAAACAGAGAGGACGATATACATGATACAAACTTCTTATCTTTACATTAACATTATTTGAAAGCTTAGAAATCTCATTTGATTTTTTCACTTGGAAGTTGAATACTTTTTCAACGGAGGCTTGTTCCATAAACATAATTAGATTTGACAGCTACATAAAATTTTATTTTTAAAGGTATAAAAAACCTTTAATGAAACAAAAGGTTGAATGTCAAATACTAGATCTATTTATAAACCTTCTCCAAGATTATTTTCTCCACACATATTTTGTTATACTTGGTTATACATGATAGTTTTCCACACACATATTTTGTAAGACTAGCGTGAGACAACACATATATTTTGTTAGACTTGATTTAGACCTGATAGTTTTCCACACACACATTTTGTTAGACTTGAGTGAGACTTAATAGTTTTCCACACACACATTTTGTTAGACTTGAGTGAGACTTGATAGTTTTCCCACACATATTTTGTTAGACTTGAGTGAGACTTGATAGTTTTCCACACATATTTTTTTAGACTTCAGTGAGACATGATAGTTTTCCACACATATTTTTTTAGAATTCAGTGAGACATGATAGTTTTTTCCTCACAATAGACTTCCTACAAGTTGTACCAGTGCCCCAAAAAATGGGAAGAAACAGAATTTTACGTTTTGGTGTCACCCCCTGGTGATGGTGTCACCCCTGGTGATGGTGTCATCCGGTGCGGTTCGCACCCCCACAAGTGAAGCATGTGGATTGCGTGGATTAAGTAAACATCAAATAAACTCAAGTTAGTTCAACAATAGCTTTTTAACGCATTTTCGAGATGTCGAAATCGCTATTGCACCCGTTTTGTCCGTCCGTCATCACCCTTGATCACAGCATCCATAAGTCCTAGACCCATGATGTATATATGTTTTTTGTATACCCTGACCTGCCATTTGTGCATCAACACTCAGTTACTCGATCCGTTAAAAAACCCCGTTAAAACTACCAAAAAATATTTCGAATCGAGAGGTAACACTAGCGCAGGGAACGGCCGCCATTGCCGGAAGTCGAATGCATAATCCTTCAAGCATTGAAGAGTGGTGTGAAAGGGTGCAAAAGAATTAGTTTTTTTTTTTTAGTTGACGTCATTAGAATATGTGTAAAAGTTTAGAGAGTTTTACGTCATCATTTGTGGTGACTTGTAGTTGGATTAAAGAGAAAATAATTTTTTTTTAAAATGTAAAGAAATGACTTTTAAATAAAAAAAATGTCAGGTATATTCATTACACAAGAAAATTCATAAAAATATGTCTAAAATCTAAACACAATTACTGATAACTACATAATTCTGATATCTAACATAAGTACTGATACATAATACGAAAATGCGCTAACACGTCCTGAATTCCAATAGGTACCAGGCTTAACATGATTTGTGTGTGTGTGTGTGTTTCGTTTCATCCTTCCCCATTTAGTCATGTTTTGGTGATATACTTAGATTTGACATACCTCTTGAAATAGCATACGACATCTGACTTAAAGTCATCGTTGATGTTTGCATGTTTCGGTTTTTTGTAAAGCTGTGGTTGTAGCTTTTAGCTTGTCTCTGCACACTTAATCTTTTCCTGCTGACATGTAATAAAACACGTTCTATTTCCAGCCTCGCGTCTTTTTAAAAGAACTCATGCTCTCCCTTCTTCTTTCCTTCACTCTCCCTTTCTCTCTCTCTTCTTTCTGTCCGCCGTCTCTTCCCTCTACATCTCTCTCCCGTCTCATCTCTGTCTCTATCCCACTCCCTTTAACTTCAATCAAAGAAACACTTTGGGGTGGAGAGTGTCTTCTATGAAAGTTTTGAATACTTGTTGACTCCCATCCTCTGGAGCGGCCCGCCATTAGCCATTAGCCAGTAGCCATTAGCCGCGGCTTGTGTTGTGATAGATTGACGGGCCCCGCTTCAGAGAGCTTACCTCAAACAATTAGGACACGCTGCAAGTTCCTCCAGGGGCGGAGACAGACACACAAGTTCATACGCATATTCTAACGAACGTATTTCCTATCGCCAGCGTGCATTATTTGGTTAATTGTGTTGAAAAGGAATTAGGAGACAACTCGTGTTTATCCACCTATGTTGTGTCCCTTTGAAAAGTTGTTTTTCTGCAAATTGATGAATAATTTAACATGTGCAGTTAAGAGCTGCGATATAATTTCAAAGACTTGTTTGCTATTTTATGTTACATGCTGCAGGAAGTCTTCATTGTTTGAAAACTAATTACAGACTTTTGATTTAGCCACCCCCATCCCTTCTCTGCAAATGCTTTTACTAATTACATGCTACCAAGAAAGTGACAAGATGCTATCATGTGGGTAGATTGATGATATTGTATAACGTTCATACGAAGTGACGTTCATTAGTCGTTTAAAACTTTGCCGTGCCAATAGCTCTAGGTTTTTTTCAAAGGTATGATGTTTGTTATTTTACTTCATGTTTCCATTTGTGTTTGATTGTGTGTGCGTGTGTGTGTGCATGTGTGTGTGAGAGAGAGAGAGAGAGAGAAAGAGAAAGAGAGAGAGAGAGAGAGAGAGAGAGAGAGAGAGAGAGAGAGAGAGAGAGAGAGAGATTCTTGTGAATATTTAATACATGAAGCTGATGTTATTTGATAGGTTATTCATTGCGCTACGTGATTCTATGCGGACCTCGAAAGCCAGCAGCAGATTGGATTTTTTTTTGGGTAAAATGACATGTTTGTGTTTGAGCTGAGGCTTAATCAGTTTTCGTTGCGGCCCTTGAAAGACCCATGACCTACTGACGCTGACCTTACACAGACCATGACCTACTGATGCTGCCTTTGGACAGGCCCATGACCTACTGATGCTGACCTTATACATACAGACCATGACCTACTGATGTTGACCTTATACAAACCATGACCTACAGGCGCTATCTCACCCTGAAAAGATTGCTCACAGCAGGTCTAAGGCTCTCCCCAACTAACTTTAAGTGATTCAGTCTGCCCTGAGGTGAGATAAGATGGCTTGTCCATGGGACATATTTTTCTGTCCCATCCCAAAGCAATTTATGCTTGTCCCATCCCATCCCATCTCATGGGACGTTTCCCATGGGAATCCCATGGGAAAAACATTCCTATGGACAAGCCTGGAGATTAGCCGAAACCTTCATGTCATCTCTACTGAAGCAATTTAAATCCGCCTCTGTACACTTACAAACCAGGGGCGGATTAAGATTGCACGGCGCCCCTACAAACCAGGGGTGGATTAAGATTGCACGGGGCCCCTACAAACCAGGGGTGGATTAAGATTGCACGGGGCCCCTACAAACCAGGGGTGGATTAAGATTGCACGGGCCCCCTACAAACCAGTGGTGGATTAAGATTACACGGGGCCCCTACAAACCAGGGGTGGATTAAGATTGCACGGGGCCCCTACAAACCAGGGGTGGATTAAGATTACACGGGGCCCCTGGCTGCAATTCCACATGGGACCCGGTCCAGCCGCTTAATTATACAGTATAAATTTTGGGGGGCCCTTAATTTAGTCTTAGATCATTGGGGTTCCCTGGCTTTAGCCCAATCAGCCCCCTTACCCCGCCCTTGGTACAAACATAACCTCATCTTGGTTGAAATACTTAGAAAAATATATTATTTATTACTCTTTAGTCATTGACAACGCCGAATGTACGAAAATATCCAAGGAAAAATCAAACCTAGTTGAAAAGTTAAATTAATTTTCATAATTAAATATAAAAATGCCTTGGTTTAAGGGGTAAACAAATTAAGTTCAAAGTCATTAGTTAAAATTTAAAAAGTATTATAAATGATTGAAATTGATTGTATATTTAATAGTGTAAAAAATGTTTTAACATTTATTTGATTTTTTCCCTTAAAGTATGTTTTCTCCCCTGAGAAAGTCTTTAAAAAATATATTTTTCAACAAATTTTTTCTTCTACTTCATCACAAACTTCAAGTGTGACACAACTTCCTCTTGTTGCCAGTCGACGTGTTTATCAATGACAGATGTGCTGACTGGCGACGTGGTGAAATGAAAACAGTTCATCTCCTCAACAGCGCGGGTGGGGGTGTGCTGGGTGGGGGTAGACGTGGTACTGGTTCAAGCTGACACTGGATACACAACAATACAATATACATGTACTCATGGGCGGAAGTTCATTTGTTGTATACAAACACGGGTCAGAGGTTACAAAATAGGGGCGCCCCGTTGAGTGAGTACCTACTTATGTAAGGCCTGTGTGACACTCCACAAACCGTATCGTACAGATTCGTTGAAAGTTGAATTAGCGTCATTCTTAATTCACTGAAAGTTGTGTGTGTGTGTCCCATAACTTCGTGGCCGTGGGGGGGGGGGGGGGGTCTAATGTTTCCATTAGAGCTTTCTCGTGGCTTGGTAGACCTTGGCGGCGCCCATCTCCTCTCCAGGTCAGGGGAGGTCTTTTTTTTAGAAGCGATAGTCATTCAGCAATATTTTTATTGTGGCTTTAACGTGGGCTGGAGGCTAGATCCCACGCCCCTCAGCTTGTGAGGCGGGCGCACTAACCAGCTGACATTACTATTATGTTATTTTATGTATTGACCTGTATTAGCATTGGTTGATTTTGTTGACGTATTAGTGCCTAGTACAAACCATATTTTCGATTCGAAGCCGTATTTATTTTTAAAGACGTTTTAAAATCTTTGAGTCTATTTTCTGGTTCAAATTTTTTTTCGTGGGGATACGTGTCTGAAATTTGTTGAAAGGAAACCGAGTGGAGGGTGCATATGTAAATATAATTTGAAGCAATTACTGATTACCCTCGCTTCCATACCGTGATAAAAACTTAGTAATTGAATCCAGACGTAATATAATATAAATGTTTTAGTACTTTGTGGATGCCCTCTTGGACTACACACTTTATGTTCCTACGTCTTGTCTGTTCTCTGGGGAAGACTGTTTGCTAATACTTCCGTTGTTTTGTTGGGTTCTTTGTTCAAGCTTATCCACATCACCTCAAAAACTTCGTTTAGAGCTGAGTCTTTTGCTGATAATACAGAACATACTGATCTAATAACAAACTGATCTAATCACCAACTGATCTAATCACCAACTGATCTAATCGCGAACTGATCTAATCACCAACAGACCTGATCATCAATGTTCCCCTTAAGGTTCGTAGGTCAGTGCAACAACTTTTAAATTAAAAAAAATGCTCGGTAATTCTAAACTGCTGCGCGGTGTCGGTCATATATCTGCGAGGCCGCGCAGCTTAAAGGTAACATTGCTGATCACCAACAGCTCTGACGTCTCTTATCATCTCACTGCTCTGATCATCTCACTGCTCTGATCATCTCACTGCTCTAAACATCTCACTGTTCTGATCATCTCACTGCTCTGATCATCTCACTGCTCTGATCATCTCACTGCTCTGATCATCTCACTGCTCCGATCATCTCACTGCTCCGATCATCTCACTGCTCCGATCATCTCACTGCTCCGATCATCTCACTGCTCCGATCATCTCACTGCTCTCTGATCAGTTCACTGCTCTGAACATCTCACTGCTCCGATCATCTCACTGCTCTCTGATCAGTTCACTGCTCTCTGATCATCTCACTGCTCCGATCATCTCACTGCTCCGATCATCTCACTGCTCCGATCATCTCACTGCTCCGATCATCTCACTGCTCTCTGATCATCTCACTGCTCTCTGATCATCTCACTGCTCTCTGATCAGTTCACTGCTCTGAACATCTCACTGCTCTGATCAGCTCACTGCTCTGATCAGCTCACTGCTCTGATCAGCTCACTGCTCTGATCAGCTCACTGCTCTGATCAGCTCACTGCTCTGATCATCTCACTGCTCTGATCATCTCACTGCTCTGATCAGCTCTCTGCTCTGATCAGCTCTCTGCTCTGATCAGCTCTCTGCTCTGATCATCTCACTGCTCTGATCATCTCTCTGCTCTGATCATCTCACTGCTCTGATCAGCTCACTGCTCTGATCAGCTCACTGCTCTGATCATCTCACTGCTCTGATCATCTCACTGCTCTGATCATCTCACTGCTCTGATCAGCTCTCTGCTCTGATCAGCTCTCTGCTCTGATCATCTCACTGCTCTGATCAGCTCACTGCTCTGATCATCTCACTGCTCTGATCAGCTCTCTGCTCTGATCATCTCACTGCTCTGATCAGCTCACTGCTCTGATCCCCTTACTACTCTTATCACCAACTGCTCTGCTTCCCAGCTCATGCCTGACATTATAACGCCTGGTTAATGAATTTACGACCGTCGTTTAGTGTGTCAGCTCAAACGTCATTCCACATTAATACCCCGCATCACCCCACTCCATTTCAAACGCGCTTTTCACTACGTCCTGGTGAACAGTTTAACGGTTCTTGTTGTCAACTTGGACGCACGGGTTCTAATAATAAGACCACTCGGGGTCAAAGAATGGGACCATATGGGATATAAAAAAGGGACCTCACGGAATCAAATTCTGGAGACCAAACGGGATTTTAAAAAATGGGACAACACGGGATCAAACACGTGGTACCATAAACTTTTAGCTTAGCTGGGGCCTAGCAGACACAATGTCAATGGCTGTCATTGTCTGACAGTGTGACACAATCTCGTCCCAGGTTTATGTCAAGCCCAACCATCGTCCGTACCTCAAATCCCCTCGTTCGGCCTGACCCATGACCCCTGACCCCGTTGTGTGTTTGCTTTGGGAGAATGAGAGGGAGGTAAGTGACGTGTGTCTGTGGCGTTGAACCCACCACCTTCATCACCACACGGATCTTAGAGTTGTCACGTGACTGGCCTCTTGACTTGCGGTCACACCCCCGGCGGTACATTTTTAATCTTGTTAGTTCTCGGCCGAACGAAAGGTCATTAAGTACTGTGTCGAGTTAAACCTGTGTCTTCAGAGTGTCTTCTGTGTGTCTTCAATGTGTCTCGCGTGATTTCTGTGCCGATATTTCCAACTGGATAATGTCTGAATTGATTGTGATGTTAGTTCTATAACAATCACGGAAATAAGTTTTGACAACGTTACAAGTACTGTGTGTTGGATAGTCAAGTAGGATTGCTTACAATAGAAACAATAATTGAGTTAGTAAAAATGTATATAACAAGGGTAGGCGTGAGCCTGACAGGAAGTCAGTGACAGCCGGTAATAGTGCGAGATAGTGTTTAACATTGTATGACAGTGTTGTAATATAGTGTTAGAGTATTGTCGCATTGTGTGGCACATCTTGTAGTCCTTGTAACACTACGATGTCGACTGTCCAGTGTCAAAGATTAGTTTTTCTTGCTTTAGTCACTGTTAGGGGGATCAATGTCCTTGAAAGGTAACAAAAAAAAAAGGAGGGGTGGCGAGGATTGGGCGTATGGTGTCCACTGTGGTCGTATGGTGTCCACTGTGGTCGTGTGGTGTCCACTGTGGCCATGTCGTGTGACGTATACTGTGGCATGTACCAACCCGTAAAATCCGCGAGTAGCGATGACTAACTTTTGTCTCACTCTATGTTTAGGGGAACTTTGGTTCACGAGCGGGGTGCACAAAAGGAGAGGGGCACAAAAAGAACGTTCCTCCCTAACTTCCCTAATTGCGCGTGTGTAGGGGGAGGGGGGTTGGAGCACATTTTTGTTTCTACTGTAAACATTGTCATTTCCGCCAATGAAATGTGCCTGTAACAGAATTATTATAAACAAAAGAAGCTTATGTAACAAACTATGATAGACAAGTTTGCCAGATGCAATAAACAATTGCAAACGAAAGCCCAAAATCAGATCCACCGGCGGATGCTGTAGAGATCATCTGGGACAAAGCATCCTCAGATACTACATCTGTAGAGAACGGTTTTGTGTGCGGCAGTGCTATGGTTTACAAATCCTATGATTGGTCGTATTGAAATGGAACCAGCGACGTATTAGATCTCATTGTTTATTTATTACATTTTTTCCCGTGTCTTGCTGTGCACACAAATGCATGTGGTGATCAGTGATAGTGTGGTAGCAGAGAAACCTAGCACAGGAAAAGATCAACCTACTGTTTGGAGTAGAGTGATCTAGCTAGGGAATAGAGTAAAGTAGCGTGGGAATAGAGTGAACTAGCGGAGGAATAGAGTAATCTATCGCGGGAATAGAGTGATCTAAAGGGGAAAAGAGTGATCTATCGCGGGAATAGAGTGATCTAGCGGGGGAATAGATTAATCTATCGCGGGAATAGAGTGATCTAGCTGGGAAATACAGTAAACTAGCGTGGGAATAGAGCAACCTATTGTGGGAATAGAGCAACCTATTGTGGGAATAGAGTGGTAAAGATGAGATATCACCTATGATCATGTCGCTTCGACCTTTGCAGTTATCAAAAAAAAAAAATTTTGCATTTTTATTAAAACATTAATTCCACATATTTTTTAAGGTGATCGGAGCATACCCCCTCCACACAAACACAATCAACCCTCCACACACACACACAATCAAAGCTCCACAACACACACAATCAACACTCCACAAACACAATCAACACTCCACACACACACACCCACAATCAACACTCCACACACACACCCACAATCAACACTTCACACACAATCAACACTACACACACATACAATCAACACTCCACACACACACACAATCAACACTCCACGCACACACAATCAACACTACACACACACAATCAACACTCCACACACACAATCAACACTCTATCATTTATAATAACTGTCCATCAAACATGTGCCTTCAAGTTTTGACAACTTTCCCAAGCTGCATAAACCCAAAGACTATAAAAAAGTTAATTTAAACAAATATTAAATGGTGCACTACATGGAGGCAATCTTTATAATCATACATTAGTGCTAGTGTAAGTTTCAACCCCTAGTAGAAGTGTGTGTGTGTGTGGGGGGGGGGGTAGGGATGAGACAAGAATATTTAGTTAACGAGGTAGACAGTGACCCACAAAGATTAGGTAAAAGGGATGTAAAGGGTGGGGGAGACAGTAAATCTAGTTACCTCGTGGTACTTCCTGCTCCCCCCCCCCCAACTTTTTTTAACGGTTACCCACTGGAGATTCTGAAATATTCATAAAAGATATGAAATGCACAAAGAAAATAACGTACAGAAATGCACATAGAGATAACGTTGATTTATTTGGATCGTTCTGTTGAGGATGAATATCCGTGGCATACAGCATCTGACTGAATCCCTTACCATAATAACAGGCATGTGACCCCCCTCCCCCCAAGCACCCACCCNCCCCCATTCCACAAGATCTCAACAGATCTGAGGATCCTGGTGTGTTTTAAATAAACATGGCCGCCTTATCAGTGTAACTCCATGCGTTTTAAAACCCCAAGCGATACCATCACATCTGCATGTTTTGAACGCTCACTGCCAGGGTCGAGAGATAACACGAACCTATATCTCAACCTCCATTTTCTTGTCATCTTACTCTCATGTTTTGGTCACTCGTGCGGAAATTGGTTCTCTCGTCTACCAACACATCCTGAACGAGAGCTGTTTTAAGGGAGTTTCCACTTTATCCCAATCCCGAAATTGATTGTTAAACAAATAATTACTGTCAGTTGTTCCCATCAAAATGATTCTCAGCTTGCCCTTATCCTCCTCACGAGACTTGAAGACCGAAATAACCATTTTGTTATTTAAAAAAACAACAACATCATCATCTTCTTGCAGATACCCAGAATATTTACAGATAGTTAAATAAATCTAACTTTTTATCTAGAGATTATCTTTTTGCTTGTTTCACACGAATTTCGGAGTTTTGTGTTGTCCGGAAACGAAATACTGACAGGCGTGGGTTGTTGTTAGTATACGGATTGAAGTGTAACATGGGCTCATTAGCACTTTCAGTTTCCATTGGCATGTATTGTCTCCACAACACCAGGAGAGAAAAAATAGAGAGGTTGATGGTGTGGAGTATAGCAACGTTGATAGGTTGGGATGTGTGGCGTCAAACAGTGCTGATAGTTTGGGATATGTGTGGTTGTAAGTATCAACGCTGATAGGTTGGGATGTGTGGGGTATAGCAACGCTGATAGGTTGGGATGTGTGGGGTTGTAAGTAACAACGCTGATAGGTTGGGATGTGTGGGGTATAGCAACGCTGATAGGTTGGGATGTGTGGGGTTGTAAGTAGCAATGCTGATAGGTTTGAATAGCAACATGGAAGCGTTTGATTGCAGCCAACCTGTGTACGTTGAGGCTGTCTGCGTCAAAGACATTGTAACATTATTTTTGTTGAAGTTAATTGTTCAAACAATAACCCGGTGCCTTCCCCTTGTTGCACCCAATTTCTTGTCTCAGGTGTGTCCACGGCTTTCTTGTCTAAGGTGTGTCCACGGCTTTCTTGTCTCAGGTGTGTCCTCGGCTTTCCTGTCTCAGGTGTGTCCGCGGCTTTCCTGTCTCAGGTGTGTCCACGGCTTTCCTGTCTCAGGTGTGTCCACGGCCTTGGGAGAAAAGAAAATGAAGTCAGGGATGAGAAATCTAAAGAGATCGATAAAAGAATGCGGTGTATTATTTAAGGTAGTAGGGGAAGAATGCTGCGGTTTGATTTTTATATGAAATGGAACAACGAAAAAAACACACCTTAGACACGTGGGTACTCGATCTGTAAGAGAAAACATTTAGTGTCTCTTTGGTGTGTATGACAGACTGACTTAGCATTTTTAAATATCTGACCTTGAACTCGACACGTGACGTCAAGACTCGGATAATTGTCGAATTCTCAGAATTGTTCAAGAGCGGCACCTAGGTGAGCCCAAGCTCCAATCTGCGTTAATGATTCCCACAAGAGGTGCGCACCTCTGAACAAGGTCTACAACTGGCAACATTTTAAAAGCAATTAACAAAAAATTTAGCAACTTCGTTTCCATGCTTAAGTTTTTTTTTTTAAAGTGAACGGTTTGGGTTCGGGCGAGGACACTCAAGCTCTCGACAGCTGGACTCTCCCACTAAACACATATTTAACTGATGAGTTTGGCGGGAATTCAAGTTTTGCACATCGTCTGTCAATGTGTTCTATAAATAGATTCAAACTTTTTCCTGGGTTTTCTCATGTTTTCATAACTTCCTTTTTTAAAAAAAGACTGGTTCATTTCTCCAATCAATAGATTCATTTCTCTTATTAAAAAATCACTTCTCTTATCTATATATTCATCTCTCCAATCAATAGATTCATTTCTGGTATCTATAGATTAATTTATCTTATTAATAGATTCATTTCTCTTATCAATAGAATCATTTCTCCTATCAGTATATTAATTTCTCCAATCAATATATTAATTTCTGGTATCTATAGATTCATTTCTCTTATCATTTGATTCATTTCTCTTATCAATAGATTTATTCCTCCAATCAATAGATTTATTTCTCTAATCAATAGATTCATTTCTCTAATCAATATAATAATTTCTCCAATCAAAAGAATAATTTCTCCAATCAATAGAATAATTTATCCAATCAATATATTCTTTTCTCTAGTCAACGTATTTATTTCTACAGTTATTTCTGGAATAAGACTGTGCTAATGTAAAGTGGCCTCAATGTTGTAAAAACCAACGGGTCTGTACTTAATGTTATAAGCTTTGTTTTCCATTGACATTAGAAGTCATTGACTAGTCCCTAGTGGTGTAGACAAAGTATCTGATTAATGGACAAGCAAGCATATTTGGGGGGGGGGGGGGGAGGTTTAAAAAAAAAATTTTATGGATAGAATCTGGGGGGACCGAAGGGGGGGGGGTGGAANAGATTGTATGCCAACTGGTTTTTTTTACAAATACTAAAAAAGACATAACATTGACACAGAAATGTAATTGGAAGAATTTAACCCCGAAAACACGAATAGTGCGTTAAAACACAATTTTAACTCTAACAAAAAACGAACTTAACTTAAACAAACATTTAATTTGAGCGACACACACACACACACACGTTATTTAACTTAAATATCTCGAGTTTAACTTTTAACAACACGTGTTGAACTCGACCAGATTGAATTTAACGTGGCAGAGGGGAGTTTATATTGATGACGTTTATATTCTCAAGACCTCACTTAAAACGTTTGCAGACGGAGTTTACCTGGATTTATTGAGATGGTCAGGGAACGGAAATTAAATTTTATTTTAAAAAAAAAAAGCAGCTTTGAAATGGCTCAGGAAAGATGAACTGGTTTATGCTTATGTGCATCTGGAAAACAAAGACAAAATGTTTATGACAATTTATTCTCCCTTTGATTGTCCAATAGTAAAGAAATCTTTAAAAAATAAAATATTAAAATTTATTTTTTTAAATAATTTAAAAAAAAACAACTCGAATGAGTATTTAAACGCAATTTCCAACAACGAATTTCCGTTTATTTTCATTCAGGGGAAATCATTCTCGATTACATTAAAAGTAATTTCAAATCCGTAATTCTGAAACAAAGCAATATGACGTCATATCCCCTCACGCTACTTCAAACCAAGAATGTGTCAATATAATGTGCACAAAGAAACAATCTAACATATGCACTCACAAAGCGGGAACCGGGAAACCCCCATTAACTATCATTCTAGATTACATTAATATATCGTTAAAGCTTTTAAATTAAATACAAAATACTAGGACTACGAAAATTAACTATTAATATATCGATTCGTCTGTAAAAATTTGTATCGATTAAAAATTATTTTAAACGATAAAATAGCGATTAAAATTAAAGAAAATATTTAAACAATTTTTTCCATTTATTAATAAATAATAAGAAATTAATAATTAATATTAGTTTTTTTTTTTTTTTTTTACCTACAAACTTCTCCATTTAATTTTTTTTTTTTTTTTTAAAGTGTAAACTTTAAAATAAGCAGTTTTTAATAAGGAAAATGATATAAATATAAACAAAAAAATTGTTTTTACTTATTTAACAATTAAAAAATAAAAATTCATTGACATTAAATTGAAATGCTTATATTTAAATATATCTCCTAAAATATTTTTTTATTTATTAAATACTTACGTTATGGGCATTTTATAAAATTTTCAATGTAATGACATCATACATTTTATTTTCAGCTTTAATCAAAATTATCGATTAATTATTCGGTAATTTTTCAAAAGTTAACGATTAAATTTAAATTAATCGATAACAGCCCTACAAAATACACAAACTAATTGTGCAAGAAGACAATAAATTTGAGCTTTATACTCACCGACAGGTGATTCTCAAAAACTGACCAATCCTCATGGCTGACCCTCTACCTCAGCAGGTCTTCGAAAAACCTCTTTTTGCTTTCCTGAGTGATAGAAATCTCAGAGATATAGTTGTAAGAAGTCACCTTACCACAATGAAAGCACGTATTGGAACAATTTACCATAACCGTTGCAATACTTGTCCATATGTGGTTGAAATTAACAAAATTTCTTTCCCTCTTGAAAAATTCATAATAAAAGATGGATTCACTTGCATAAGTCGCTACGTGATTTATGCAATTCTTTGCAAGAGGTGTAATAAAATTTAAGTGTGTGAGACAGGTCGCCGTCTTTGATATCGATTTAGAGAACACCTTTACATTATACATAAACAGGCTCAGTGTCCTGTGTCTAAAAAAAATTTTTGTGTTGACCATGACGGGATTTCGGATATTGCAGTTATTGGTATTTTATATGCCATGATAGAATCCACATGGAAAATATACTTATAAATCGATTAGGTACTTTGGCTCCATATGGAATTAATCAAATTCATAATTTTACCTGACTGCAAAATCGTTTTCAACTTCCTCATTTTTCCTATATCCTGTGTCCTTATTTTTTTTTTTTTTGCTTTACCTTTCTTTTCATTTTACATATATATTTGATAATATAATATATTTTAAGACTTATGTAAGTACGTATTTCATGTTATTGTACTGATTAAGGCTGTGGTTACACTGCACGCGAATTCGCTCATCTAGTATACGCGCGAACGCGCATCTGAAAAGTAATTTTTAAGGTGGTTACACTGCAAGCGATTGTTTCAGCTGATATCGCGCGAATTACATTGTTTGTCTTGACAACAAACTTTAACCTTTATCCTTTTCGCTATTTAAACACACATTTTGTGTGTTTATATAGACATCGCCTACTTTCGTTTTTATTTGTTTAGCTTAACAACCACTGTTGTTATTTAATAAATATTTGTATACAGAATTAAAATAGATAAAAATCAAATAAATCTCCCCCATTATTTCATTAGATTGGTAAAGATCAGAGTGACATGTGGTTAAACCTAAATCTTTTAGAATGAGTAAGAGTCTTAGTAAGAGTGTTGAATTTCGTTAACCTCGACCTCGAAATTCGCGCAACATAAAAATAAAACATTGTTTCCTAATTATGATTAAATTGATTATTAGTAATTTTAGGCCTAGGCCGCTAACGCTAGACCGCTAGACTAGAGTGCTTAGCCTAGAGTCACCGAAGAAGTTAGTCGTCAAAGAAGCTTTATTAAATTTTTCATGATGAGACCTGGATCATTTGTTTAAAAATTAAATAGAATATGAATAAGTATAAGTATAAGACCACGTATTAAAAAAAAAA
>MUZC01000229.1:680986-691466 GCA_002072015.1 Radix auricularia | reverse complement strand
CTGTGACACTGAATCAATGGTCCCTGATAATAATAATAATAATAATAATAATAATAATAATAATAAAATGCTAATTTATATAGCGCTGTATCCCAGCAAGGAGCTGGACTCACAGCGCTTTACATGGAGATAACAATACATATATTAATTAAAGAAACATTCATATCATACTAACTACATAAATTACAATATGTTATACATCAGCTACGTTATCTGTGACACTGAATCAATGGTCCCTGATATTGTTATTTGTGACACTGAATCAACGGTAGCTAATATTGTTATAGATGTGCAGTAACTATGACTGATAGCAAGTTGGACCTGAAAAATAAATAACTCACTTTCGGGGCCGTAATTCTGTTAGCTTATGTGACAGCTCGTACTTTCTTCCTTCGTTTTATCTGTGGTGGTCTAATTCGTCTGAACATCTCCCACCCCCCACCCCCACGGTAAATTTTTTCTTTATAATAAGGAAGACTTGTTCCACACTGCTAAGTAAAGACACACACACACAAATAAGACAATGATTTGTTTTCATTATCTTCACATTACGAAATAAGAATGCATTAGTTCAAGTTTCTTTTCTTACTATTGATTCATTTTTAATCTTTTTTTTTTCTTCGTTAGCTAATTGTGATTTGTTTTAATTTACTTCCGGATATAAAATAACTGGAAAAAATATGTGATTTAACTCCTTCAAATTATATATGTAAACAAAATTTAAGTATTGAAAAAACAATAATCTTTTTTATCAAGAAAAAAAAAACAAAGAAAGAATCCAGATTAAATAATAATGATGTTGATATATTACGAAAGTTAATAAAATTGACATTAGAAATAAAACTCTTTATCTTCTTAAATTTAGATCGTATACATTACAAACATTTAGTTACTAATCAAGTAGGGAAATTGGCTTTGGCGTCTCCTGGGTGGTGTTCCTTTTTGACTTCTACGAGTATTTATTTTAAATCAAGAAACTTTGTGTAGAACCCACAAATCCTTATTACTATTTATCGTGCAGTGAACTCGCTTTATCTCTCTTTATGTCTCTGTCTCTTTCTTTCTCTTTCTGCCTGTCTCCCTCTCTCTGTCTGCCTTTCTTTTTTTTTTTCTCTCTCACTGTCTCTCTGTCTGCCTGTCTCTCTCTCTTTCACTCTCTCACTGTTTCTCTGTCGGCCTGTCTCTCTCTCTTTCTCACTGTCTCTCTGTCGGCCTGTCTCTCTCTCTCTTTCTCTCTTTCTCACTGTCTTTCTGTCGGCCTGTCTCTCTCTCTTTCTCACTGTCTCTCTGTCGGCATGTCTCTCTCTCTCTCACTGTCTCTCTGTCTGCCTGTCTATCTCTCACTGTCTCTCTGTCTGCCTGTCTCTGTCTCTCTCACTGTCTCTCTGTCTGCTTGTCTCTCTCTCTTTCTCTCTCTCACTGTCTCTCTGTCTGCCTGTCTCTCTCTCTCTTTCTCTCTCTCACCGTCTCTCTGTCTGCCCGTCTCTCTCTCATTCTCTCTTTTCTTTCTCTCTCACAGTCTGCCTGTCTCTCTTTCTTTCTCTCTCTCACAGTCTGCCTGTCTCTCTCCCTTTCTCTCTCTCTCACAGTCTGCCTGTCTCTCTCCCTTTCTCTCTCTCTCACAGTCTGCCTGTCTCTCTCCCTTTCTCTCTCTCACTGTCTATCTGTCTGCCTGTCTCGCTCTCTTTCTCTATCTCTTACTGTCTCTCTGTCTGCCTGTCTCTCTCACTCACTGTCTGTCTGTCTGCCTGTCTCTCTCACTCACTGTCTGTCTGTCTGCCTGTCTCTCTCACTCACTGTCTGTCTGTCTGCCTGTCTCTCTCTCTCTCTCTTTCTCTCTCTCACTGTCTCTCTGTCTGCCTGTCTCGCTCTCTCTTTCTCTATCTCTTACTGTCTGTCTGTCTGCCTGTCTCTCTCACTCACTGTCTGTCTGTCTGCCTGTCTCTCTCACTCACTGTCTGTCTGTCTGCCTGTCTCTCTCACTCAATGTCTGTCTGTCTGCCTGTCTCTCTCACTCACTGTCTGTCAGTCTGCCTGTCTCTCTCACTCACTGTCTGTCTGTCTGCCTGTCTCTCTCACTCACTGTCTGTATGTCTGCCTGTCTCTCTCACTCACTGTCTGTCTGTCTGTCTGCCTGTCTCTCTCACTCACTGTCTGTCTGTCTGCCTGTCTCTCTCACTCACTGTCTGTCTGTCTGTCTGCCTGTCTCTCTCTCTCTCTCTATCATAAACTTAGAATGAGGAGAGCAATGAGATAGAGGTTGTAGTTCAGCGGGTCTCAAAATTCGAAATTCATTGGATTTCAAAATAATAATTAAAAATCATTGTTCTGCTTTCGCAATGGTTTAATCTGATCAGCATTTTTTAAATTTATTTATTTTTTGCGGTCTATAATTTACAATATTTGTAATCAGGATGTTGAAACCTAGTCCTCCATAATTTGCACAAACCGCAATGAAAAATTAACAAAATGACAATTTTAGCAGATACATAAAGAAAATTTAGAAAGCATGTGTTTTTTTTTTTAAAGTTTAAAGTCACCACTTTTCTCTTTGATCACTGCATTTTCTTTTAACTTTATTAACGTGGACTACTCTCAGAAAACGTTTTTGAATAAAACACATCTATTAACAAAATTAAATAACTTTAACTTATTCATACTATTTCAACCCCTGAAGAAAAGATTTTAAAATAATAATAATTTTAAAAAAAAAAACGGAACATTGAACTATAAAACCATATTAAACATTAGATATCATTTTTTTTTAAACTCTAGAGAGCTTGTACCAAAACGATTGATTTGGTTTTTCAAACTCAAGTTTCCACTTGGATACACTTCTTTTATTTTTAGTTTAGGAGAAAAGTCTTTAAAAAAAAATCACCAACTACGAAACATGTTTATTTTTTTAAAAATCGATTAATTTATTTCACACGATTCCATATAGTTTGGTGAGTTGAAACTCATAGATTACACTTTTGACATTTTCGAGAAGATTTTGGTGAATGAGGAAAGATAATTTGTATTTTTCATTTCTGAAATAATCTTCACTGAACATATATTTGTCAATTTGTTAAATCTTATCTGTTACACATGCTCCTTCTATATTGAAGATTATTGCATCCTACATGATGCTTCAATGTTTTATGTTTAGGATTGTATTTTTATTAGAGATTTCCTGGTTTTATTAGGCAACCCATTCCACGTCAAAATTCCAGATGGGAAGAACTTGGAACTTAATTTTGTTTTTGTCTTGCATACGAATAAGTATAAGGAAAACGTTTTTTGATTCCTATGTCTATCTGAGGTTTGTATTACATTATCTTCGTGTTGTATTTCTAAAGTTAGAATTAATTGCCCTATTTATTATTACTCATTTTTTCTTCTATCTAGTGTTTCAAGACTCCTATTCTCCAGGAATGAATATGTTATTTCTTTTTTAAATTTTGCTAGTGTACTAATGTTTTCTTTGGCGGATGGTTCCTATAGAGAATATGCATATTTTAGTACAGGTCTCACCAAAGCGAGACAGCATTTCAATTTTATAGTCTTACTTCTATTTATAGATTCTCAAATTTCTTTATTAACATGGGGAATTCTTTATAATTTCTCATATATAAAATTAAAATACACCTTAGTGTTTTGAATATTTACTTTGGATTAGTTGTTTTCTACGGCGGATTAAGGAGGGGGGCTGAGCGGGCTAAAGCCAGGGGCCCCCAACGGTTTAGGGGCCCCCAAACTTTTTATATTTATAATAAAAGTGTACAAATGTTTGCACGAATTCTTGAAAATATTTTTTAAAAAAATTAATAAATATTATCTATACAACTGATCGCGGTCCAAACCTGATAGTATTAATAATCGATCAAACGTGATTTAATTGGCTTACTTAGAGAAAATAGTATAACGTATAGTTTATATTTTAAAAATTTCTCATTTTAGACAAGCTCCGCTGGCCGTGTGGAGGGAGTACAGGCGCGTGATGCAACCGGTGCGGAGTTCGATCCCCAGCATTGGAAAATAAAAAAATTCTTTTCACACTAAATTGTAACATACCGCAAACACTTCAAACAGTTATTTCTTCGTGTTCGTTTATTTTTTTTTTCATTATTAATATTTAGTTACAGTCCTTTATAAGCTGTTAACAATCATTTTATTTTAAGGGACGCTGGCTGGATAGGGCCCCCGTTCCATTGCAGCCCGGGGCCCCGTGCAGTCTTAATCCGCCCCTGATTGTTTTCCATGAAAATAAAATATCTTGAATTGTGTTTCTTTTTCCTGGTTACTTTTGATAATTGACACCCTTCAGCTCTAGTGATTATTATTTGTAAGTGAGTTTAAGTAGGGACACCTAGATTCCACCAAGATAACAGTGGAAATGTCTTGTAAGAAAACATTTTAAGGAAAGGAGAGTAGTGTTTAGAGTGGTAATAGTTTCTAATTGGAAAGATATATCCATTCCTGTTGCCATTCACCATCTTATTTGATTTAAGTCCGGCAAGGTATGCCATAAACCGCTTTGCCATTTTCCCACATGTATTGAAATACCCATCCCTTAGAGTTTCCATATCTTTTTATCAAACACTAAGAAATCGCCCAAGCTAAACGACATTGTTGAATTGAAAATGTTTTTTGTATGGTTATTATTAGACACAAGAATTTTTACAGAAATGTGTATCTAGAAAACTGGAGCGTAGACGTCTTTCTTCATGATAACTTAAGAAACCAAACCATCAGAATGGAGGTATTGTTTAGGGTTGGTCCTGAAAAGGACCGTGATAAAAATAATAGTTTTCTTTTTTTGGGGTTTTTTTTTTTTGTTGTTTAAAAAATAATTCTAAGCAGACTCTGTGTCTACTCCATCTCGCCTATGGGTAATGCCTGCTCTTGCTTCTCTGGCCACCGCGTTTGCTGGTCGGCCTCTTTTCGCGTCTGTTGGAAGATCGGCTTCGGTTGCTTCGACTCCGGGCTGGGGTTTCCTCATCGCTTTCCTCATCCCTTTTAGATGACCTTCTGCCGTGCGTCGGACAACGCTTCTTGCATATTTTACTGAAATCGGCGCACAGTTTGAAGCGGAGGCCCCCTTGCCTGGACCTGATGAGGTGGCCCTTGTCGATTCCATGAGTCATGACCCTCTTTACTGTATCTTCCAACTCCTCGATGTCGGCATTCATGTACTCTGGCATGGCGAGAATGTAATTTTTGACCATACCGAAGGTGAAACCCTTCGGATCTTTGATCTTCCGGAAGGCCTTGTAAATGACTTCCTTTGGGATTCCGTCTTCTTCATCTTCGGAATGCTTCCTGTGCCGGGAACAGGCGCGGTCCTGTTCCTCGTCAGAGAACTCGGCATCTGATTGGCTGCTCATTGTCACGTGATCTTTGCTTTCGCGCGCTGAAGGACCTGTTCTGTTGCACGTGAGACCTACGGTTTGATGCAGGTCAAACTTTAGCAACGTTTTGTGATTTCAAGGGCCGTGTTAGCGCGGACGTGCGAGAAAACATCGTCGCTGTCTATATATAACTTTGATGATTCCCGTTGATCTCATAATACATGCTAAATTTAGCTTTCGTGAAATACTTATAGCTCTTCTTGGGGAGTTTTTTAAAAAAAATGTTAATAATATATACATTTATTAAATCTTTTACATAGAAATTTTTTAAACATGTTTTCAATGATAGGATAAACTATTTTTGTAAACCATAATATAGAAAATAATTAATTTATACACAAACTATAGTAAGTAAAGGACTCGTTTAAATGTCACATCATATAATAATATAACATGAGCTGCGTATGACTTCTATTAACGAACTATGCAAGCCTCGTTTTGTGTGGGTCATCGGTGCATATTATTTTAAAAAAATAAAAACTCAATTGTGTCTCTATTTAATAAACAATTCCCAATCATATTGCTGAATAACAATACCTTGAATATATCACTGCATGAAGAATAAAAAAACGGACTTCCATGTTTTGGTATAAAAATCTCTTTAATTGTTATATTTATTAACCTTTAGCCGACACCTTCGCCTGTGGTAAATACGAGATTTTTAGCTATGAAAAAAAAAATCCAAGTAAGCAGGTAGCATTTTAAGATTTGAAGCTATTCCATATTAATAATAACAACGAATTGTTATGTCATAATTTTATTTCTTACATCTTTTTTACTCATTCGTGTGTCATACTTTACTTTACCACGTTATCTGCTTTTATCCCATTTCTAATGCTAACCTATCAATCCCAGAAGATTTCATTTTGCAAATGTGTCGGCTTGAAATAAAGTTTGGCTTTTTAAGACTACATCTTTATATTTTTGCTGTGAAGTGTTTTCGAATTTCATCCTTTCTGCACGTTTACTATCACGTTTTTAAAAAATATGGAGTAGCGTTGCTATAAAAGTAGATCTGAACAACCCATTTTACTAAGTTTGAAAATGTGTGAGTGTGAGAGACTAGGAACATTGCAAGAATCTAAAAGAGTCAACAAAAGGGTGTGACGGACCAGGAACATTGTTCGCAAGGATCTAAATTGGCTTCAGAGCGATGATTATTATGCTCTTCAAATTCCCGAGGGAAAAATCCAATCATTATAGTGTTTGTTCTTCGTTACAGGCTTGAATCTGAAAATCGAGTCTCAATCTCAGGCTCCCCTGTGCTCTGTCGTAGACACATTCCATTGTGATGACGGTCCTCTCCAGTGTGTCGTGATGGGTGCCAAGTGCGACGGAGTCTCCGACTGTGAGAATGGAATGGACGAGAGCGTCGAGACGTGTGGTAAGTGATCGTTAATCACCCCCTCCCAGCCTCCCTCAAACCAGAAAAATAATCGACTCTCCCGGCGCCTCCATCTAATTGCGATTGATTAGTTGCGATTGGCTAGAATTTTTCCTTTTTGTCCTTTTTTCATTTTTAGTCAAAGCATTGCACATTTTTTATATCTGAAACGTTCATTATTTTTTTTAAATCAATAAATCATCCTTTTATTAGTCTAAATGATTTAAATGAACATTTGCGCGTTATTATTCGGGACACTTTTTTGTTCAAGACTTTACAAATAAAATTAGTTTACGAAACGTTTTCAAACATTTGTATTTTATTTTTCATTTCTGATATATGCATTTATTTTAAACAAATCTTTATTTGTCTTAATTAAGTTCACATTCAATTTTAAAAGTAGTATTTAACTATTTGAATTTTAAAATAATTTTTTTTACATTAACATTTCTTCAACAACTAAACGGACTCCTTTGTTTGACATAGGCTGTCTACCTAGTGAGTTCCAGTGTAACCATACCACCTGCATCGACAAGATTCTCAGGTGTGACAGGCACGATGATTGTTCAAATGGTTTGGATGAAAAGGATTGCGGTAGGTGCTTGCTGAATTACTCTTATAAGCTTGTAAGGATTTTGTCTTATGTCTCACACATTGATAATTGCTACAATGATTTTCTCAGTGGTTCATTACTACAATGATGTTCTACTATAATGAAAGTGCACGTGATTTTCTAATTCAATGATAGTTCGCGTGATGTTAATGATATTCTCAACGTATTCTTGTTACAAGTATCAGCCTAATATTTAGTTAGTGTACACATGACATTAATAACCACTCGTCGTGTGAGAATGTCCATTATTCACGATGTTAAATTATGTTACCAATAAATTCTCTAAACAACACAGAGACCTACATCTGCCCGCTGAGCACACACATCAAGTGTGACAATCACTTCTGTGTGCCCAGGGACAAGCAGTGCGACTTTGTTAACGATTGTGGAGATGACTCGGACGAAAAAATATGTGGTAAGGATAAAGTAGTTAAATATACTTCCTTCAAATAGTTCGCATTCATTAAAGTCTACTACAGTTGGCAGACTGAAATCACTAAAACACTAAACCATATGTTAATGATATGTTCACTACAACAAGTGGAGAAGATGGTCGTGGCCAAAGTAAATCAATGCGATGTGGTAAAGTGCTTTTTGATCATGAATCGAACAATAAAACATAACAAGGTGCATCCGATAAAAATATTATATTTTAATTTTTTTTTAAAATGTATCATTACTCCTTAAAATTTGTTTAAGAAATGCCTCTTTGAAACCAAATATATCCTAAAACACCTGGGTAATAAGAAAGAGAGACTTAGATTTAGGCTTAAAAAAAATAGCTTCTTACTTTGCGGAATAAATCCCGAATGTATGCCCTGCCAAATCAATTGTTTATAAAATGGATCTAAAAGCTGCGAGGTATTTTCAAATGATTTTCGACAGTTCACCTGATGTGCCATAATAATCTGAGCATGATATCATGTGTAGATCTACAAGGGTAAACTGTTAGTAGGGGACGTGTACTTGGATTATTTCCATTTAAGGCGAAACTCTGATTATTTAGTTCTGGGATTTTAAAAAAAATATATAAGGCTTTACATATAAAAACTCAAGGTTATGATTATGCTGCTATGATGCCTGAAATCATGGGTGTAAGGCTACTTTAGAAAGTAAAATAAGGAAGCAAAGTATAATTGACCAACAAAGCCCGTCAAAGGAAGCTCCGCTGTCATTTCGGTGGCATAGTGTCTAGTAGTAACAGTAATGATTAGCAGGAGTGACACACTTCAAGATTGGAGCACATAACTGAATGATAACAAAAATACTCCATCAAAAATAACTCGTTTTGAAGTCCGCGTAAATTTGTTTAATATGTAAATTTTGAGATTTAATTTTTCTCCGCTAGTGAATGGCTGTAGGAGTTTAAGGGACCAATCGCTATCGAGGACAACATATACAACTGCCTTTTGTGCCCGTCCCCCCCTCCTTTCTTTGCTTTATCCATGAGCAAGTCTGCTGCGTATGCCACGCCGCGGGGCGTACCTAGTACTTAGGAGTTTTGCGATCCTAAAAAAATATTTTTAAAACAGTATAAGAAAGATATAACTTGCAAGTTTTGGAAAGAGATTTTTTTTTAAAAAAAACGGTTTGTGTCAATGTTTTCTTTATTGGGTGAGTCAGTTTTGAGCAGTAACCAATAATTTTATTTTAAAATTATATCCATTTTTTTATAACAGAGCGCAGGGGATGTTTCCAAACGGAATTCAAGTGCAACAACTCACAGTGTGTAACCTTCGCCAGCCTGTGTGATGGCATCTCAGACTGTGTAGATGGCAGTGATGAAGATCAAGTCACGTGTGGTAATAGCATGACACTTGGTCTATGTTGGGATGTAGTCGACATGTAGTGATACGTTGAAATGTGTCCATATGTTGACATGTGGTCAGACGTTGAAATGTGTCCATATGTTGACATGTGGTCAGACGTTGAAATGTGTCCATTTGTTGACATGTGGTCAGACGTTGATATGTGTCCATACGTTGATATGTGGTCAGACGTTGATATGTGTCCATATGTTGACATGTGGTCAGACGTTGAAATGTGTCCATATGTTGACATGTGGTCAGACGTTGAAATGTGTCCATATGTTGACATGTGGTCAGACGTTGAAATGTGTCCCATATGTTGACATTTGGTCATATTAAGCATTGTTTCAAATGTTGACATGTAATAAAATGAGTGTGGTCATTTTTACAGGTAATCATGTGTTGGTATCTAGTCGTATGTTGACATATTATAGTCATGTGTTAGAATCTTGTCATAACTAAACCCGCGGGGAAAACAGCACATGTGGTAAAATGTAAATGTAAACTATATACATGTGTACACTAGGTAATATGCAGAGGCGTCACTATGGTTGGTGTCACCCGAGGCGGTAGCTCATGGTGTCACCCCTCTCACGACTTAACCCATAGAAACTCCTCCAAGTTTTCCAGCGCCAAATGATGTCAACATATAGAATTTTACATTTTTGTGTCACACCCAGGGTCTCATTCGGGGAGGTCCGTCCCCACCGCACCCCCTAGTGACGCTACTGGTAATATGTTATATTTGGTAATATGCTTAATTTGTTAATTCTTAATTTTGTTTATGTGAGGTTATGAGAATAAAAATAATAACTTGACTGAATGCAACGACAGTGTTAAGATTAGGAGCTCTACAAGATATCACAAATATCTATCCACGTGTCAGTTCATTTGTTTAAAAGTGTTTTGTTCCAGAGTAAATGTATGCTTTTAGTTATTTTCGTTGTAATTAAAAAAGATACATAACAAATTTGTAGTAAGTAATTAAAACTGGGGGGTTAGGGGGGGGGGGCTAGTAGGCCTTATCTTGTTGCAAAGACTTTCAAAATGCTTGTATTTTTATCTTGATCATAATGGAATGAGACAAGTCTTATTTTAGAAACGCAGTTTTCTAAATTCACCAATATAAAGATTTAAAATAATGATATAATCTAGTTTTATACAATAATCGTTTCAATGTTTCTACCAAAAAACCAGTTCACACTCGTCATTAGTAGAGTGTGAAATAAGACTATTCCACCATCCTTTATTGGTTTTAAATTCCACCCCCCCCCCCCTTTTT